>HE669429.1:0-35087 GCA_000313835.2 Heliconius melpomene melpomene | reverse complement strand
TTTTTCCAGTTCTGCCCTCGACGCGATCGCGATCATCTGGAAAGCAAGGCCAAGTTGGCCTCGAAGAAACTGGGGGTCATCAATAGAGCGAGACGGTACTTCACGCCAAAACACCGATTGGCTCTATATAGGGCCCAGGTTCGGCCACACATGGAGTACTGTTCTCATCTCTGGGCTGGTGCACCCCAGTATCAGCTTGACCCATTTGATCGCATACAACGTAGAGCTGTCCGAATCATTAAGGACCCAGTAAGCTGTGAAAGGCTTGACACTTTGGCTCTGCGTAGAGACGTCTCCTCGTTGTGCGTTCTCTATCGCATTTATCATGGTGAGTGTTCTGAAGAACTGTTTGGCCTGTTACCTGCCGCCGAATTTTCTAACCGCACAGCACGTCACAAACTTAAATATCATCCACACCATCTGGATGCGTGGCACTCCACTACTGTGCGGTTTCGTAGGAATTTCCTTCCACGCGCCACCGAACTGTGGAATAGCCTACCCGCGGCAGTGTTTCCAGGTCGGTACGATATGGGTACCTTCAAAAAGCGCGTCTATCTCCACCTCAAAGGCCGGCAACGCACCTGTAGCTCCTCTGGTGCTGCACGGGGTCGTGGGCGGCGGTGATCATCATCAGGTGACCCGAACGCTCGTTTGCCTTGTCCTTTTTCCAATAAAAAAAAAAAAAACAACAGGGTATGACAGAGGAAACCTAGTGTTAAGAGCAAATAGCATTTGCCTTCCGTAACTCCCACAGATTAAATATTAATAGAATTAAAACTTATATAACTTTAATCGCTAGGTGGTCTAGTCCTAACCGTCCCAGGTAAGTTGGTGTGTGGTGGACTCGCGGGCGCGGTCGCCCAGTCTGTCTCATACCCGCTGGATGTGACGCGACGACGGATGCAACTCGCCTGTATGAATCCCGAAACAGCGAAATTTGGGTAAGTCTTATTTATTGCTAGCAACCCAAACGCTTAAACTTATTATTATTATTTTGTTCACATCAATTGTAGTCTATATGTTATTCTGATATATTAGATATTTTCCTGTCAAGTTTCATTTAAATCCGTTCAGTAGTTTATGCGTGAAAGTGGAACAAACATCCATCCTCACAAACTTTCACATTTATAATATTCGTAGGATTGGTATACGTAGATTAGGAGTATTTTTAGTAATCGTTTCGTTTATTTTTTGTTTCTTTTTTGTGGTGTTAGAAAAATAGGGAGATAATTTCTGTAGAAAAACTTTTGGCTTGAATAAAATACCTATAAAATTTTATTTATTACTATAAATATATAAAAAAAAGTATAATTAAAACACTACAAGTACTCGTGTAGTGTTGTAATTATACTTTTTTATAGTTGTATGATGATAAAGAAAAATATAAATGAAGATATAGGCGTAATTAGCTTCAGCAAAAAATACAATTAAATATTCTAGAAGTGTAGACGATTTTATAAAAGAATCAGGTACGTATAGCCTTGCCATGAAAATGGTAAAAACAAATATTGTTTAAAAACTATTTATACATCTCGCATTCGGTATTTAGAAGAATATTGTTATAATAGTTTATGTAGTGAGATGAAATGTGCTTGTCTGTTATTTTTGTAATATAGTCGTACTCTTGAATAGTCTACACTGAAAACTTCAATCTATACGAAAATATAAATTGATAAGCTAAAAATAACCCAATATTATTTCAAAAACTCTCTAAAATAACACGCTAAATATTTATTGCACAAGGTAAAACGCAAAACAAAATTATGCACAATAAATATAATATTTCTAGCAGTGCACCTGTAAATAGTTAATTCTACCTTTATGCTTATATTATATTTATATTTTAAAAAATTATATTGCTCACTTTCTTGTCCTTTTAGTTACTAATTTAGATAATAAATAATATTTTATTTTTTATTGCATATTTCTTGCACTGGTGTTGGCAACACTAACAGAAGGTTGGTATTACCTGTAGGTCTTAGTAAAATAGATCTATTTTTAATTATGCCATTTTTCATGATCATGCTTTTCATATTTTTGTTAATATTTTAGAGTACCGCTTCAACAATTTTTTACAAGCTTATTCATTAACCCAAGATGCTTTTGAATTCTTTTTTGCTATTGTTTTTCTGAAATTTTTCGTTAAAACTTAGTTATCATTACAATCCTTGTTATTGTTAATTATTCATAAAAAAACATTGTTCCTAGTATTGGGAATGCTAAAAAACATTTAATTACTTTTTCAATTACTAATCACAATTATAAGAAAAGGTTTCAGTGAAATTCTTATTTTTAATTCCTATAAAATATTGTTATTCTAATCATTTATTTATTTTCATTAATATTTTGCTTTCTTCACTTAACCAGATTGGTGTAACGACTAAAATACTAAATATAAACAAAAACTATGAGATGAAATTTAAACCCACAACCATTATATTTAGTTGTTCGCTAATTCAAGGATAAAACTATTAATTTACCGTTTTCGTTAAACATTACATGATAAATACCTGTGAAAATTTTCCTTTTATTAAGTTACACAATCAATAGACATTTATTTTCCTTGGTATATTATAGTTATTTTTTTAACATCATCTCTGTATCCCGCACACAGTAGGATAGGCAGGGGGAATTCAGTGTTAAGACACTCCGTTCTTCATTTTCCGTCGAATTCTGGAGGCATTTACGTGTTGCATGGCGGAGATCAACGCCGCCCCAGTGCCACGACTGGCCTCTAATATTGTATCTAGTCGTTTTATAAACTATGTAAATAAATTTAATTCAATCCATTAACAAAAAGGAACATTTTCAGAACGGGCATGGTTAAAACTCTAACACTCATATACCGTGACAACGGTATCGTCAAAGGTTTGTACCGCGGCATGACCGTCAACTACATACGAGCCATACCGATGGTGGCCACCTCCTTCTCCACTTACGAGCTGATGAAACAACTCTTGCATCTGGATACAGGAATGAAAATATCTTAAAAAATAATTAAGATAAGATGTAATAAATATTGTTTAGTTAGGACAATCAATTTTCTGTTGATATGTAGCGTTGTTAGTGTTGCCATTTCATTTTTGTTGGACAGTTTTGGGCGAAATTCTAATTCTAAGTTGGTAATCTATTGTCTTGAGAGGCTATGTTATAACTAATATAATAGTATGAACTTGTTATAACAGAAAACTTGTATTAAATTTAAATGTAATTTAATTTAAAATATATTGAAATAACTATTTTTACAAATAATGAACATTAGAAACGCTACATGTTCAACAGATATTACACAAAGATATTTTAATAGCGATATGTAAGTAATAAAGAACAGGTTGTAGGTTTTTTTTACATAAAATTGTTTAAATTTATATAAATGTAAATTTTAACTTATTATTAATTGGTTAGGGTTAGTAAGGAATGAGGTACAGCTACCTGTATTTTTCCATTTTTTATATTTCAATTATTTTAGAAAAAAAACTGACTTTTTTGTTCTTTCCAGTATTATATTTTTTTTGCTTTTTTAAAGTACTTGATGTCATTTAACATAATTAAAAATGAACATTTAGCGTTTTATAAGAAAATAAATGATATTTTTAAAGTATAATTTAATATAAGATTTATCTATAGTTTTCCAAATGTTTAAACTTTATAGACTCTATGCCTATTTAATTTATTATCATGTTCTTTTTTGTTTAAAATATAATGTGCTCTTGACTTTTTATTGCGAAATATTTGATATTATTTATTGGAGAATATATTTAATATTATTTATTATATTATTTGGAGTCATCACTGAAGCAATTAAGTTGTGTAAGAGTTGTGTATCTACAAAAGATTTATTACAAAAGGAACGAATTTTGGTTTAGGGTACAAATTGTTAAAAAGACAACGCACGAACATGACAATTAAGAACGTCTTTTTTAATATTTTGAGCGACTAAATTAATTTTCTAATTTTACTATTTAAAAAAAATATTTGATAAATACTGGCAAGTGACCAATCAAAAAATATTCTCACAATCTCTTTATGTACAATGTCTCTAAAAACAGAAATGTATAGAATTAAAAGAAGTATTTCGGAATAAGATGCGTAGAACTCAAAAGTTATAAGAATTAAATTCTTTTTTCAACATATAATAAGTTTTTACTGATTAACTATCAATTATATTTTACATTCCTTGACCTTAGGTCTTTTTTTAAGTTTCAAAATAAAAAAAATTATAATGAGCATACATACATATATCACATTAACGAGTTATTTTTTGTATGTTAGTTTAAAATCTTCTTAGAATTTATCAAAAGAATTTATAATTTAACAAATATAGTGAGTTGCTTTATGATTTTTTTAAATAATTAGGTAAATTGGATATTTATTTTTGTATTTAAATTTTGGCGGCTTTTGTCATACCGATTTTTATTGGACATCAATTACAATGGAAGGGTAACATTTTGGATTGTAGAATAGAAAACTTTATAAAAAGTATTGAAGTAAGAAGCACAACGCCTTGTAATGTAAACGTTATTGTTAAGCGAAATTATTTATTTTGGAAATAAATTTATATCTATGATAACATTTATTTTGTTTTCTTATCCTTCTGCTACTAAAGTAGGTACTTCTCAAAAGATTTTATTTTGTCTAGAGTTCACTAGAAAACTTCACATAAATTCACGATAAATTAAACAAATAAAAATATATTATATGAAAAACTACGAAAATTACTAGAAACCATGCGAAATAATTGCAACTCAGTTACGTAGTTGTGAATTTAACACGTTAAATTGACATTTGCCGCTTAGCTATCGTATGGATCTCTGTGGATCGTCTTTGCTTGTTGTGAAATGTAAACAAAGAAACGTAAAGAAAAAATAATTCGAATATTTTACATATTAACTTAAAAATCAGTTAGGGAGATATAATAAAACATTATTATAATTAATTTTATTTATTATCTAATTTTAATCATCGGGCATAGTACAGAGTTGAAAGAATAAACCGTTCCGTTCACTTTATTGCATTCATCGACTTCAACTTTGGATTTTAACCATATAATATAATGTGTATATAATAATAACGACGCAACAACGCAACACTACGACATTCACGTACAAAAGTTGTTATACTTGCGGGAATCGAACGTCGACCTATGCGGGTTGCCAGGAAAGCCTTATCAATAGACACGAGCTTCGTGCGTGCGAAATATTTCCAACGACGTAATAAAACCAAATATCAAATACGCCCACATTTACTCAATTTCGCACAAACGAAGCTCGATTTCGTATATTTTTTTGAGTTTTTAATATTTTATTTGTTTACCTAACTTACAGACTTAATACTTAAACGAAACGTGTGGCTTCCGATCTCATTGGTGGGTAAGTCTTTGTATCGAGTACACACGCGTTCAATTGAAGTGCAGATTTGGAAATGTTACCTTGCTTTGTAAGCGATTTATAAATTATAATAAGATGGAATCATACTTTAATTTTCACATAGAAAATTGCCACATAGTGAATAGTCAAATAAATAAAACAAGTCGCATGTTCTATCGCCACTATATATATTTTTAGTACGATTTATATTACAAGATGGACGATCATAAACGATGCTGATGAAACATTGCAAATCGTTGATCAATACTAATCAATGGTACGATACATTTGTTAATTAATTTTGACATTTCATTAGAAAATCGACCACTTATTATCGTCCATCATCTAAAAATTATAATTCCAATGTACATTTAACAGATACCGAATAAAAAAATGTATATTTCATTATCTATAATTTTTTCGAAGGGATACATCATATAATGCGCATGCGCTTACTTACGCCAACATGTAATGCAATATGCCTTGATATTTACAAGAGCATATAAAAATGATGAGAAGGCTCCACGCTTGTGAAACATTATTCTGTCAAACAGGTACTGTGGCACAAGAACAGGAGAAACTAAGATATAATCAACCAAAAATGCACATCTCAAACGTTTTATGGCAGAATGGTACGAGCACTCTAAACGCACACATCTAATACTTTACGTAACGTCCGTCGGGCGAATATTATATATTAATTAATAATTATGTTAATTCCACCATTCTGTCATAAAACTAAATGCTTGCCATTGTTCTGAGAGGAGCGCGGCGAGCGCGCCCTCTGGAGTTGTGCGTCGCTCGTGACGTCACGTCCGGATACGTAAAATTGAAAAAACAAATTCAAATCTATGTATATTTAAAAGCTAAACTTTAAAAGTATCAAAATCGAGTCTCGCACAATTTCAAGTGACAGGTTTATAATGATAGATCGCAAAGTGCCAGCCCGGCCGGTATGTCCACGAGACGACGGGAAATAAAACTACTGGATAGCAAATGTACGCAGTTTAATGAGGTCTAAGTGTGAGTTTGATACATCGCAAGTTACACAGGTGAGGTCGCGCCGCAATGAACATACCAGCAAGAGTGCCTCCCGCTCCCCACCTCCCGCGTCCCGCCTCCCCTCGCAGGCGACGGGAGGTGGGGCGCGGACCTAGGACTGCTGATTGTTGCAAACAAATTACCTAACGATTAAATTTTACATACATTTACACCGCCACAGCCTCCTCCCTCTACTCATCGCTCCTTCTCAATTATAATCGCTAGACTATTATACAATAAGAGTACTAAGCGCTGTAACGCCATTTTATATTACATTTACATACCGACATTCGAATTTAAATTACATTAATGGCTTCGTGTGCGGTTTTAGTATTGATAATTAAGAAAAATTTACGACATTCTCCTCCTGTTTTATAACCAAATAAGTTATGATTCTTGAAAAATAAAATACCATAATGTTTGTTGTATTGTCTATCATTTAACCAAATAGAGTTACAGACGCGAATTTCATAAATTTTTCAATATTCTCAATATATACGTACATTAATACTACAGTTTCACTTTATAAAATTATAATTCACGTTACAGATTTTCAAAGTATAACCAATACAATGTTGAAAATAATAAAAAAACGCACTATTAATATAATATTATTGGCATGACATCTTGCATCAATGTGAGTGTGCCCAATGATTTATGTCAGCGACAATATGATGCTGACATCGTATTTTCGTTACATTTTTTTTATAAAAAAAACAACTCAAAATAAATACGTGTAATAAAGCAAAAGAAATAAATGTTTTTTTTTATCGTTTCAATTTACACGTTTAAATTTTGTCATTGTGTGAACACACACACACATCTGCACTGCCATGCGTACTATGAAATGTACAAATCATAATATAGATTAAAAATATATTATTATTGCTTTTAAATTGGCATTAAAGAGTAACAAAAATGGTGTGTTTTCAGAAATAAGTAGTATAACAAGTGACAAGGGCGGCAGTTACCAAGAGTAGTTTGTATGTCTGTGTTGTACCCATCTCCTATCACATGGCCGGCGCGAGTGACGGTCGGGCACGGAGGTCGTTACACCGACGTTGTTTATATATCCTTATCAGATGTGAGTAAGTCGATAAGACTTGCATACATAATTTCTACACCATCATTAGCATTAGGATTGCTTTATCTATAGGGTGAATAAATGACTAAGCCGATAGATCTGTCTCTCAGTGCACAAACCAACCTTGTAAATTTTACATAATTCTCTTACTGATGAGATAATTATGATTAAAAAGATGATATCTTCAAATCGAAATATTAACTTACTCACACCTGGCAAAGTATATACGGGACCATAAAGTTTGTTACGTTGGTAGCGGTGTGATAGAGGGTGGGTCAGATGTCGGCGAGCCAGTGCGCCACGTTGCGCAGGCCGTGGCGGCGGGGGCGGGGGTGACGGGTGCGGGCGCGCGGAGCGCGGGGGGCGGCCCGCCGCTCCTGCTCCAGGTGCGCCTTCACTGCGAACGTAACAACTGTTCAAATTAAACACCAGTGTATTTATTTTTCATCAAATTTTAAAAAAATCTAATAAAACTTTAAATTTAAGGACAAAACACTCGGCAAATTGCAAATAAACCTCAAAATAAAACATTAGCTACCTACGTGCAGCCTACATGAAGTAATCCGGCGTCCGCCGCGTCACGTGCGGCTCGCCGCGTCGCGGGGCCGGGTCAAACTGAAGGCTGTGCAACAAATCATATATTGTGTTTAATATGTTTAAATTATATTAAAAATCAAAGTGTATATCAAGTAATAAGGTCATAAAACTTCGATATCCACAGGAAAAGGACATTATATATGTCTCATTTAATTTGCTTACGCAAATTAAATTGTCATCACTTTGCGCTGCTAATCATTCCAAAATAAATCAGATATAAGATAATTAAAATACAATAGAAGAAGTTCTATCCCCATTCAATAATATTTAATATAACTATTTATACAATAATAATAGTATATTTGCAAGTGTTCTTAAGCTATACAAATAACTTGACGCTATATTTTTGGTTAGGATAGAGAAGATAGAACCTAATGTTAAGACACTCCGTTTCCCACCCCAATTGTTAAGACAATTTTGTTCAGAGGCGAAACTCAACCCCGCAATATATCATTTCATTCTTATTTCACCTACAACATTAGAGCTAGTATATAGCTAGAATAAACGAGAATGACTATTTATAATAATCATTGTGTATTATAATAACACATATAACAAATTAAATAATAACAAATATCGTAAAATGTATTTATACATTCTAATGATACTATAAAATATGAATTACAAAAGAAACTTACAATGAGTACTTAAGCATATCATCCAATTCCATTATGGCGGCTTGGTTACCACACCTGCAATTAAAAAATATTATTATATATCATTGAAAGCATTCTTTCACACTAAAGACATAAAATTCTATTTACACAACATACACATTTTTACCATGCCGGAACTCGAACCGGCGTCTCTTGGAGACTTCCCACTAAACGTGCAACTTCGATAATATTTTTTTACACTTCACGCTTATTCTCCCATATAGCAGGACAATCAGAAAAAATTTAGTGTCAAGACACTCCATCCCCCAACTTTCATCAATTCCACAAACCTGTAACAATAATTAGGCGCCGAGAATATAGTGACGACGTTGCGATCGTGACACCAGTTGTAGCCCTCCATGACGAGCTGATGCGCGCGCGACACCAGCGTCAACCCGTTGCTGTGGTTGAACGTCTCCGAGATGTCCTGGCCGAAGGTGTAGCCGGCGCCGCGGGGGGATATACCCCATCCGCCTCTGTTAGAGCAAAATTATATTTATAAATTAATCAGCTTCACGTTGTATCCCGCACGCAGCAGGGTAGGCACAGAGAACCTAGTGTTGAGTGAGACACTCCGTTCCCGACTTTCCGCCGAATTCTGAATGGCCATGGCTCAAGGCCCAATATGCTGATATTATTTAAAATACTTTTACACGAACTAAATAACATATTTAGTATTTATATATCCTTTTCCTTTTAAAATACATAACATTTTTATTTTTCATAAATTACAACTAAATAGGTAAGATAAGACAGGTAATTATTTAAACATTATCATTGAATATTTTATTGTTTTTACTTGAAAAAGGAAAATTAAAAGAAAAAAAAAGGGTTTAGGATTATTCTGTACATTCGAATTATTTATTATGATGATTTACCTTACTGCTTTTGAATATTCAATTAATATAATAAAAAAGGCATTTATGGTATAAAAACAGAGATATGCTAAACATTGATACATTAAAAAAATATTCGTTTAGATGTAACATCATCATAATAGGTATATTTTAATTGGCCACAAAGAAAAAGGTAAAAATCTAGGAAAATATATAAAATTACATAACATTTTATTCACTTATATAATAATGTGTTAAAGTAATTGTTGAAAATGTAATTAAATCATCTTCTATAAAAATTATAATTGCGTAATAAATTATATTTAACAATTACGTAGCTAATTGTTATTTAAAAAAAATAGTAAAAAAATATTATTTTTATTAGAAAAACGTGCAGCTCTTACACGTAAAAACAATTTACCATTATTTATCATTAACTATTCAAAATTTCTTCGTTTGAAGCGCGTTTAATTAGCGGTTGGTATTTTTTGTAAACAAATACAATGAATCACAAATGAATAAATTACGATGCGATGGCTGCTGGTGAGGAAACGTGTGCGACCTCAGCCGGCTTATAAGGTCACGTTATGTAAGGACCAGAAAAAATGCACATACTTTTATATATATACAAGCCAAAAAAGATGAAGAATTTTCCTTGTAAGTAAAATCTAATATCTTTTTAGGGTCACATATCTCCAACATTTTTCGGGGTACGCAGAATGAAACTTCATAATACATCACTATGTTCATATCTCATAATATAAAACTTGGCATTATACTTCATCTAAAAATAATCATTTTTATTTGAAATATATCGTTCTTTAAGTGGGAAACGAACTAAAAATATAATGTAACTGTATTATATAACATTTCTTATACACATATATAATCATTGACGGCACCATAATTTGGTAACCGCTCCAAAAAATGGGATACAGCGTGAAGATTTAAATCAGTTATCCCGCATTCGGCGGAAAATGGAATCGGCTGGAAAATTATTTGAATATATGCTTTTGTAGTGAACCAAACAATAGCGCGATTCAAGAATGCCATGAAAATGGTCAACGCCATCTCTCGACAATACAACAAACATTTATATACATCAGGGAGGGGGTGCTGCCGACTAGTAACATATAAATATTTATATAGTGTAAGTTTTGCGAAATATATATATATTAAGTGATATCAGTGAATCAATGTTTTGACTGCACTACAAGATCCGGGGACGGCTGAGGCATGCCCTTGTCGTATCACTAAAAATGATTCACTATCGCCAAGATAAGGCTACCAAACACTGACTGGACAGTGTCTGTTCATATCAGATATCTTGGCTATATTTCCATATATTGATTTTTACGAATGACCCAGATATTTCTGTTGCGATTGATTTAATGATTTAAATACTGTAATTAAATTTGCTCAAGATGTACATTTTAGCAAATTTGTAAAGTTAAGTTTTCGAAATAATAATACGACTTTGGTCTTTAATAATAAGTAACACGACTTTTCATATTAATTACTTTCGAAACGACATATAAGGATATAGTACATATAATATATCTGTTCGTGAACGTGCCATCTTAGATCAATTGTGCGAAGTAAGAGTGTACAATATATATGTATAAACCATAATAAAAAATGTTGGTTTGAATTTTCCGCTATTTTTATCAATGTTTTATGAGGTAATACATATTTTTATTACTACTTACTATCTTTGTACTATATGTTTTCTTCACTTTAAGTTTTCTCACTGTGTTATAATAATTCAGGCAGTTTAAATGTAATATTTGCAGAATTTTTTTTTGTTTGTTTTTACAATTGCATATATTGTATCCGGATCCACAATTAACCAATAGACTAAATATCTTAATCAAAACCAATAATTTACAATATCAAAAACAATCTCACCTGTCATCAGGGTCACTCCACAGCAGGTCGCACATGGGTCCCTCATGGGGCACTTCTTGCACGCGATCCAGTGCGCGGATGTGATCCAAAGTGTCTATAGAAGGACTGAGCCCACCGTGAAGGCAGAATATCTGTCCATCTACTAAAGCAGTGAGTGGCAGGAAGTCGAAGAGATCCGTGAAGTGCTTCCACACGGACGCGTTGCCGTATTTACGGAGACACTCGTCGTAGAAACCGTAGACTTGGGTGATTTGACGTGACTCGTGGTTGCCGCGGAGGATTGTTATTCTCTCGCGATACCTAACCTGTAACGATAAATAATGGTTTTAGTTCAAGTTCTAAGTCAACTCTGATAAAAAAATGTTTCGTTTTTTTGTACAAAATTTCATAATTATATTTTATATATAGCATACAAAGAATAAAATGTTAACCTTAAAATATTGAAATGCTAAACCTGAGGTCGTACTATCTAAATACAGATACATACTATAAATGTCTTTTAACTACATAAAGACCAAATCTCAAATGTTATTATAAGCCTATTTAAGTAACAACGCCTACACTTTTTTTTTTTTTTATCTATAATTATACATTTATATATAACATAGCAATTTTATGATCCATATATTCCTGTTTTTTACCAATTAAAAACTCATTTGTCTACAGTATCTCTTGTAATATCATTCATACATTATTGGACGCAAAAATTAACATTAAAACAATTATTACATTTCTCACATTTAACTCAACAAAAACAATACAAACCCAGCAAATAAAATTACCTCCTAAATATAGCAGATGCTTTTTGTATGACTTACTTAATCATCCCGTTTAATAAACAAGCCTGAAAAGTGATTCACATACCAACGCGAAGAATTAGCGTTACTATTAAACACGCACATTGCTGCGACCTTCAGTATAAACTCATTCAAAGGTATATCTTTCCGATTCATGATGATTAATCAACGATTGAAATAATAAAATCAATTTCATTATTAATAATGATATAAAGAATTGTAGAGGCCGTCGCGTCATGGCGCAAAAGCTGTAGTAACTGGGACTGTAAATGAGATGGTCGTGGGTCCGATTCCCACTCGGGGAAATGTAATCTATATATATAAAATCGAAAGGTCACTCACTCATCACGAAATCTCAGAAACTACATGTGCTAGGAATCTCAAATTTTGCATAGGAGTTACTTATAGGACGTAGGTGCTCGCTAAGACGGGAATTTGCAATATTCGACTTCTAAGGGGTTGTTTTTTGGGTCAAAAGTTTGTATCGTAAACTTCGTTACTACAAATGCTAGGAGTCTCAAATTTTGCATAGACGTCACTAGGACGTAGTCATGGAGACAGAAATTAATAATAACATAGTTCACGCGGGTGTAACCGCGAGCGGGTCGCTAGTATTTAATATTTTCATTTCCTCGCTCTGGTAACGAGGCAAACCGCAGCGTTGAGTTCCGCTACGCAACACGTAAATGCCTCCCACAAATCGGCTGAAAGTTGGGAAAGGAAGTGTCTTAATGGGAAATGGAGTATCTTAACAATAGGTTGTCAGTTTTCGTTCTGTCTACCCCGCCTTGTATGGGATACTGCGTGAAGCTACACAATAAAGAATTTGCAATTGTATCTTAAAAATTTTAAAATTTTATTAATGTATTAACGAGAAATATAATTCTCTATATTATTTCTAGACACAATACCTAACAATAGTTCTATTACAATTGAAATATATTTCAACTACTATACCAGAATGGTAAACTTGGTGTGTAGTTGGAAATATTGCACACAATCTAAACGAAGGAGTTGAATACGTTGAAATGCTCCAGAACATTTGTATGAAGCCATAACAAATCTGAACTTCAGAACGATAACAACGTCAATTTCCGTTTTAGTTGCCCTTTAGTATTATATATCAAGGATTATATTATTATAAGTACATAGTACAGATGTGAAGTATCTAATTGTAACAATGATTAAAGGTTCAATCCGTATTGGGGAAAATAAATATATATCAAATATTTTCATTAAATTACTTGGGGATAAGGTCTATCTACTGAAAAACTATGATATGGGCGGAAAGTAGAGTACAGATATCTTCTCTCCCCACAAGAAACGGGAGACGCGTCAATATAAAAACTCTTTATAATAGCAGTTCATATATTTTTTTAACGTTTATCGTTGATTTAATTTGATTGATTCTGATAGATTACACACGTGTGAAGTTTGTAAACAATGTAACTAGCAGCTGTTCGATCAATAATTTCTGGCACTTTTTGTGAGGTGTGCCCAATTTAAAAATAAACAAATATTTAAGTTATTGGGCTCGTTTTAAAGAAATTAATTGGAAAAAATAGCAAAATCTATACTTAATATAATAAAGCGGAAGAGTTTGTTTGTTTGTTTGTTTGAACGCTAAGATCTCTGGATCTACTGGTCCGATTTACTTTGTTTTTGTTTTGTATGAAAGCTGCATTCTTCAGAAGTGCTATAGGCTATATAATATTACATTACACATATATACTAATAAATTAAAATACTTTCTAATTTGACATGCAATTTATTCTGGCATGTTAATAACAACCGTCGTCGCTACGCGACCGCGTTCGTTACCGCGTCATTTTGATATTCATCCTTATGAAAATAAATATAATAGTCACTTTTAGCATTTCATCTAGATTGAAATTATATTTCTATAGAAATTATATTCTTATATTTCAAGCAGGCGTAGCCGCGTCCGGGTCCGCTAGTTTATATATAATTTAAAAAAACCAGACAATAAATATCACTACTATCTTAGTAAAGTGCTTGAACTGTTAAGCTTAAGCTACTAAAACATAGCTAGTTAAAAACCACGGCCATGAATAAGGCTTAAGAAAAATCGCACTAAAATCGGTTCATTAATTCAGGAGCTACGGTGGCAAAGACAGACAGACAAACACGTCAAATTTATAACTCTCCTCTATTTACTTGGGGGCTCATGAATGGACAAATATGCTTTGACGGAAACTAATCATGTGTAGTAATAATAATGTAATAATTTAAATATTATTAAAAGAAAACGTGATAACAATATCGTACAAGTTATACTATTTGGCGACCTAATAAACTACAATTTGGCATATTTAGATTAAATCGTATCTACGTAAATTGTACCCAAATTGTACTTAGAGAACAAGACTTGAAATTTATTGATCTTGCATAAATAATATAGAATAGTTTTAAGAAAACATATAAAAAATTGAATATACCGGGTTTTGAACCGGTTTTTTTCCTTTGTGTGGAATAACACTTTAAAATTGTTAAAAAATGGGATATAGAATAGCTGCTAAGACCATTTGAGTGTCTTGAAGTGAAAAAGCCGAAATACAAATTTCGATTTATTACATAATATCATTATTTTTACATCTTAGATTGTATTATTTATTTATTTTAATATAAATTATCTCTAGTAGAGATGTGAACTCCCAACCAAATACACACAATGACACCACCACCACAAATAATTTCTAAAACAACCACGATAAAAACATCACCATCAGTGAAAGTAAAGCTGATGATAATAATCTATTTGATAAATGTAATACAAACAGTGACCCCGACACTATCTGAGATACCGTCAGATACCGTAGATTGCTCTCGCGTAGCAATGTTGGGAACAATGAGTGTTTTGCTATGAGCTTCTCAGTATATTTTGTTGTTTACAGTAGTCGATGACTCGTCGCCGCCCTGAACAGCTAGCTGCGTAGTTTTGAATTTACGGTTTTCCCTTCTTTATTTTTCGTTTCATACTATATCCCGCAAACAGCAGGATAGGCGATGGAACCTAGTAATTAAAACACTCCGTTTCCCAATTTCCGCCGAATTCTGGATTGCATGTTGATTGGCATAACTTAACGCCGCGTTTTGCCTCGACACCAGATCGGACAAATGAAAATATTAAATATTTCATTTACTCTACATTTACAGTCACATACTTGAGTCCTTACACCGCAACCGGCCTCATACTAGATTTTTCTTAATATTGATTTTTTTTTAACGATGGAGTTAAGAAAACTTAACTTCAGGGCGACCACGACTCGTCAACCCTACTGTAGCTGAGTGTTGCCGTGTTAATTAGTGCAACAGAATTAATACCGGTTGTAGTGGTCTACGTGACACCGACACTTGTTTATCTTTTACATTAAGATACATCTCATAACGCTATATCTATAATATATGTATAATTCACAGATATCCATATAAATACAAATCGACTAATCTTACAATTATATAATTCGTCTAGACATCTTAAAACAGTTAAAAGAAAATTAAAAAAAGATAATTCAAGAAAAAAACGGTGAGTACATTTAACAATCTGCATTATATCGACAGGAATGAAAAGGTAAACAAGACGTTTTTGATCCGATCGATTTCTGGGAAAAGATTACATTTGTAGGTGATGAAGTAGTTTAAATATACCACTTTTTATATAGTAC
Source organism: Heliconius melpomene melpomene (assembly GCA_000313835.2). Taxonomy (NCBI): domain Eukaryota; kingdom Metazoa; phylum Arthropoda; class Insecta; order Lepidoptera; family Nymphalidae; genus Heliconius; species Heliconius melpomene. The sequence continues at coordinate 19,116 of HE669429.1, read as the reverse complement.
TTTACTATTTTTTATTAAAGGAATTAAAATCTTCAGAGGCAGAGGCATTTTACTTGTGTTTTTGATATCCCCTATAGGAGTCGAACTATAGTATAGGTATATAAGAATACAAATAAGCCTTGTCACTCCCTCGCACGTCGGTTACACAACGTTGATGTCATTGAACGTAATGAACAATCTCAATTATTATACAATAGAGATCCCACAGGGTTCTATTATGGGTTCTACAGTGTACGTTATATATTAGTCACTTATATTATACGTAGATAGAGCTTATGAATTGTCAAAATTTTAAGCAAACATTTTTTTATAGCTACGCTGTATTCTGCACCCAGCAGGATAGGCTGAGGGAACCTAGTGTTGAGAAATTCTGGGGGCATTGCGTGATGACTGGACTTGACAGAGCAGAGGAACAGAGCGAAGAAATGAAAATGTTAAATATTTTATTTCCTTGATTGAGAATCGAACCTACAACATATCGCATTTACAGTCACACGCTTGTGCCACTGCGCCACGACTGACTCGTAAATAAAATATAAATATAAAAAGACTATAATAACAACTGTGACTGGTAATCATAATTAAACAATTTACATATAATAAAGACTATTACTTGTTACGTAGCATAATGGATGTTTAATATGTGCCATTTTCACCTAAGTAGTTAGAATTTATTTATGAAACTATTACCAACTCCAGTTAGTCTTACTACCAGATAATTTGCCTAAGACTAGACTCGTTTTATAAATACTAAAAGAAAACTTTAAAAAAAGCCAAATAATACACAATTTTACTCCAATCTCATGATTATATCCACTTCATACATATGATTAAGTAATAATCACACAAAAACAACAAACAAACAGTAGAAAATCCTATAAAATTTCAAAATAAAGCAAAAAGTAAATAAAATTACCGTACCTTAAGGGCAACCAGCAATGTGACTGTCTCCACACTGTAGTAGCCGCGGTCCACGTAGTCGCCCATGAACAGATAGTTGGTGTCGGGCGAGCGGCCGCCGATGCGGAACAGCTCCATCAGGTCGTGGAACTGGCCGTGGACATCGCCGCACACGGTGACTGGACATTTCACCTCTTGGACGTTGGACTCTTTGCTCAGAATCTCTTTTGCCTGTAAATTAAAATTATTACATTAAAAATAAAATTATTTTTATTTTTTACATGAAATTTATTACTAGACTCTACATGGCACATATACGAATTAATTCAATGTAATGTAAATTTAGTCGAAACTGAACAACCAAGATGTTACTTTCAATAGATATTCAAGGCCGAAGTGTAGTAATAATTAGATTACTTCATGAATTCATCAATATGTTCTAGCCTGAGCATAATGAGTACAATATACATATTTAGTCGTAAGGTTCTTGTAAAAATAATAAATCAGCTTCACGCTATACAACATGGTAGGCAGAGGGAACCTAGTGTTAAGAGTTAAGGCACTCCGTTCTCTATTGTTGCCGTCGAATTCTGGAAGAACTGCGTTTTGTAGCGGAACTCAACCCCACGTTTTGCATCGACACCAGAGCGAAGAAAATTAAATATAAATTTAAAGGTATATTACATTTCGGCGAGCGGGGATCGAACCCACGACCAGTCGCGTTTACAATCATACTTTATGCCCCGACGCCACGACTGGCCTCTAAGGTAAGGTTCTTCTCCAAAACTAATATTTAAATCTAACACATTATCGAAAGTTTTGCTATTATAGCTGTAACATTGATGCTCTCACCTTGCAAAAACTTAGTGACCTTCAAATTCCAATATTTACATATTTCATATTATGTTAATCAGTTAACTGATAAAAGTATAAATAATCGACTACTATAAATATATTTTTATTATAATATTGTAGAAATAATATGAATATAAGAAAAAACCTTTTAATAATTCATTTAATAATCCATCTATTTCTTATTTAATTTCAGCTATGTTTAGTAATAATAAAGTTATAGCTTAAGAACTACTAATTACTATACAGTATGATAAACATAAAGAAACATTTCTCCATAAACGAAAGCATTTGGAAAATACAACGCACTAAATGTAACCCCCGGTTACGAGAGAATCCGGCGGCCAGATGTTAGGAATAGGAAATTGTTTATTATTTCATCGCAAACGGACACGAGTCTCGCATTGAATACATCACAACCACCAGTCCCGCTGATATCACACACAGAAATGCAATAACACATCGTGTGTTTACAAAATAATATATGAATGATAATGTTAAAGTTAACTAATCGAGGCCATGTAAACGTAACGCGACGGTTGTGGGTTCAATTCCCACTCGAGGAAATGAAAAATGATTCATTTTCTTTCCTCACGTAATGCCTACAGAATTCGGCAGAAAGTGGAGAAGGGAGTGCCTTAACACTAGACTCCCTCTTTCTACAGAACAACACGTATGACAATGTCTTAGTGAACTATTACTTCATTTCACACATTACATAATAATTACCGTAGAAACGAGACAAGTTATTATGTTTCGCTAAAACGGCGTGAAAATAGAATTGTTTTATAATATTCCTGATTTTACACAAGCCGTTGGTTTCCTTCAAGAGATTGGGTACAAGAACTTGTTACGTGACGGTCCAAAGTAGGTTCGTAAGATTTTCTTAAAAGCTAGCAGTGGCTTTGTAAATCTTTTTGTTTTATTTTAAAAATAAATATTTTCTTAAATATAGTTTTTTTTTCTTAGAAAATAGTTATTAATTATTCAGACTGGATAAAGCTTTAGTATTTCCTGGAAAAAGAGTAATACACGTACGTAACACAATCAAGATGCCCTCTCGACGGGTTTTAGGTATATCCAGCCAGTTAGTTACGGAAGTCTTAGTAAGGTATTTCCCTGAACGAGATTAGTGAGTTACATGTTGAGGAAATATAAGGAAATTATAAAACTTTCCCTATCTATATGAACAAAACAACAAATATGAAAATGCACTTTAGACTTGCGTCTCGTCTTAACTATTATTGAATTTTTAAATGACAAAAAACCGGACAAGGTTATCTATACGTCGAAAACGCATACGTTTTTTTTTGTTTAATCAACTTTGTGAAATCTCCAGCTACAAATTTAAATTCCAAACAAATGTTTTAGAAGATTTTTCTTCTTATTATTACTCACTGCTACTAGAAAACTACAAATAGTTTTCTAAATATTAACAACTTACGTATTGTTAACATTAAAATGACAATAAGAAACGATTAGCTAATATTTAATTAAAATAGTAAATAATATTTTTATAATCATTTACGTAATACTATTATATCGAAAGTGTCTCTTATATATCTTACAGATCTTTCTATGAATAAAATAAGTTTTGTATCATTGTTTAAACAACTAATTGGGGTCAAAACTTTCTTCTTTAATTGAAATCTTATTTAATTATGATAATCTTGTGAATATACATTATACATCATATGCATTTGTATTTCGAACACAACCGAATATTAAGTTTCCCTTTGTTCCCCACTTCCTACTGAATTCTGGAGGAATTGCGTGTTGAGTGGCAGAACTCAACGCCACCCTTGACACTACAGCGAAGAAATGAAAATATAAACGTAGGTAAATAAATATTTCACTTCATCACGTAGGAATCGAACCCACAACCCTCGCTTTACAGTCACACATACCGCTGCGCCACGATAGCCCCATGTCATGCCAAAAAAAAATTATTTTAATGGTATCTAACTTCACATTTATATCTCTTACAAAATTAGCTACATCCTTCTTGATAAGTTATTGTACAAAATGACTCCATTTACTACTATAACACTATATAGGCAGAGAGACATATAAAGAGAAAATAAAAGGGAGAGAAATTTCATAGAGAATTCGTATACTTATATGCATATACATAATTATGTCCAGAATCTTATAATATTATAGACAAGACATACAAAATAACGTAAAGGATTTGGACTAAAAATAGAAATGAGTTATAATTACAATTAATTCGTACTCTCTTCGTTTTCTCCCAAATCGAATTTTCAAACATTATTTTACTAACAATTTACAATAGCAAGTAAAAGAGTGAATAAACCTTTCTTTTCGTCATAAAATATATACATAATATAATATACCTTAAGAGCGTTGCCATTACTATTCTTACGTAGAATAAGCATTCAAAACTATGAAAAATGACCTGGATATGTATTTTCAGGCTAATCCTTAACCTGCAGAGTGCACTCTAAAGAGGGTGGCCGCTCGAGTGGGGTGGGCGTCGGGGGTATTTCAGCGAGTTCAAAGGATGTATTTACAGCGCGGCTACGATTTTTATTGGAAATATCGAGGCCCAAAGTGAGCGCGAAATAATATTTTTTTTTATTTAATTCATCAAAATTTTAACGCGATAGCAGAAAGTATAAATTGTTTTGGTATGATTTCTTCTAAAGATTTTTTTTATTTATATATTATAACTTTTGTTCAGATTATAGTTATTTCAATTAAACATACACATAGCGTGTGGCCATGAGCAGAGTTTACGAAATATTAGCAACCAAAAGTGTATAAGTACAGTATGCAAAGGGCAAAGAGTGCAAATCCAAAACAAATTTATTAGTTACTTTATTGAAAATTGATTGTAAAAACAAAAACATTGTTATCTTATAAAAGTAACAGTGTATCTAAAAATAATTGACAATTATTAAAGAAATTTATGTATAAAGCCATTATATTTTCAAGAACAAATATGACTTGCTTCACCGGCAATTCAACCTTCAAAATTTGCGCATATCATCATAATATATAAATTGTAAGTGAAATTTAACTCCACATTAAGCTATCGTAATATAAGAATTTTATTTTTATTTATACTTGTTTGAATGAGGGCAAAAATATGATACTCAATGGCCTGCATAACCATAGTCTATTTTTATTGAAATCTATTTTTATTTTATACATACATAATTCTATAACTATTAATGTTGATAAGAAATAGAAATAGCCACTTCTGGTGTATTTTAAGTGGAAATTGTAAGTCTCTATGTTGTTATAGAGTTGTTTAGCGTGTTATATACTTGAAATTAAAGATTTGCTAATTTCAATAAAACTAATAGTTTAACATGTTTTGAAAAGCTTGGACCTATAGAAGTCATATCAAAACTAAAAAGTATGATATCCAGATGAGAAGCAAAGATGATATATTGTGGACCAAGTGACAATCACAAACTGTTTTAAGCCACTCAATTATTACCCTTATAAAAGGGTAAATGAGAAAACATTATGTTGAGACAGCATTCATTTTTTATTCATTACATCTCAACATTATTTTTTTTATTAAAAAAAACTCTACAAAATGAAGTAAAAAGAAAATGTTGATTGTTATTGTTTATCTACAAAGGTTTTATTGAACTTTGTATGATTATATTTATTGTTCATTGTATGAAGTGCTATTTAATCTTATATTAAAACATTGTAACTTTACAATTTACTTACTGAAATAATCTTTTTTACTAAGCAACTAGTGTGAATAACATGAGTGACAGCATATAGAATGATACAAAAGTACCTAATGTGTCACAACATTCTTTTTGATGGTAGAGCTCAACAATGCACTTTGTCTTATCAGAATGGGTAAACCAAAATAATTCACTCCCCAAGTGGGAAACCAACTATAATCATTTTAACAGTAACCCTATGCCACTGTGCCATAAAGATCCCTATGCTATTATAGGGTTGCATTTATACATATAGTATTGACACATATCTTCAAGTAAATAAATCCATCCAGATCTGATAGAAATAATTTTTTATCATTTATTTATGAACCTCAAATGAACATATCATTTTATTTGGTTATTTCATTTACCAAAGTAATAAATTAAGATTTAACATACTTCTTTACAAAGCAGAATAAAGAGAATGAAGGAATTATTTACTGTTTATAATCCTGCCTTATAAAATGTATGTGTGACATGACATAATTAATTTAATTAATGGTACTTGTTGTTTACAGTTTTAAATGATTTATTTTTAAGGTTGTAAGAGTTGAAGAGTACAGTCTTGCTAGAAGAGGTAAGTTAAAAAAAATGCCATACTTTAAATGCATTCAAAATGATAAAGGACTTATAGCAATAGTATTTATGTTTACATTTATATATGATGTTATTCCTATTGGAATGTAACAATTACTTGGTTGTAATTAGCTTAGTAGCTACAGATAGCAAAAAGTATATATAATAGTACTTTTAAACCTAAAATTTGGTCAAATTGAATATATTTCCTAAAGTTATAGACATGCTTCAACTCTAAACTAGAAACTATTTTACAAGCAATTCATAATATTAGTTCAGTTAACAATAATAAGGATTAACAACTGACTGGTTTATTCCTCTATATATTAGTAGCCAAGAAATCATAGAGCAATATAAAAAATAATAGCAAAGGAGGTTTAGATGCTTTATATCAGTAACAAAATGTGAAATTTATCAAAAATATAATATTTATATAGTCTATCAGTTGTGATACAGATATAAATGACTCATTAAAATATCATTAAATCAAAGCCTTTCTTTACAAAAGTGAAATGGAGTGTTTATTATTGTGAAGACATGTTCTTATTAATACTGACAGTATTGGGCCACAGAGGAGTAATAATTATTAGCATTAAAATCATTTCCGTGCCTCATCTATAAATATCCTATTCAATTAGGCTATATTACTGACAGAATAAAAACTGAGCTAGCTGGGTGTGTCGACACAAACAAACACTATCGGAAATGTCAAAGCTATCTATTTGTATCATCCTTAAAAATAATGATTATTAAGCCGAAGCTTTACTTAATTTCCACACTACATACGCGATCTCGTTCTCGCCTATGTATGTACATGAATCATTCGACATAAGTATAAGTGGACACCAACCTATACATAAAGTTTGAGCCTCAAAACAGAATCGATATAAGATAAAATATAAAAGAGTATTAGTTAAATTAAAGTATTATTACCTTATCGCATAACGTTTTCACTTGGTTTTCTGTCAATTGCTTGCATTCATTTAGCTGTTCTATCCATTGATCCAGTTCTTTTAATGACGCCTTGTCCTCCATAATTTGTGTCGGTGAATTAACGCACTAGACGTTAACTTAGTTTTAAGATATTTTTATCTATTTAATGTACACAAAACCATGCGAATTTTGTATTTTACACTGTGCCTAGAAATACTGACTATGGCAGACACTTACAAAATGGCGTAGGTACCAATTGCGTGACGTCAATTTGGTTCAAAAGAGCGACAGTATGAAGTATCCCCCAAGCGGAAAATAAAAGCACTACACTATGATGCTAAATATTGATGCATTCACTATTTCGAATTTTACATTATCGACGTATTAAACGTGTATATTCTTAAGTAATAATTAACATTCATCAAAAATGTAGTAAACAGTAATTATATTTCTTACATTATTAATAAAATGCGATGAATCGGCCATAAAACATTTCTTACATAAATAACGTTACCTTTTAAGTGGCAATTTTATTTCTAAAATATTGCAACACAGATATCTTACAATAAGATATTTTTCAAAATATAGAAGGTGCAACGGTTTTCGATTCGTTTATTTTGATAAATTTTGTTAAGTTTTGTTTTCTTTTTCTTGTACGTTCAATACTTATTATGATGCATATTTGTTTAAAAAAAATATTAAATTATGGTGTCTCTATAAAATATAAACAAAAAAGAGCAGAATTATGTTATATTAGCAAGTAAGGGAGTGGATTTCCATTGGGGTTAGGGTTTGCTAACTTGGAAAGCTTTGACACAATTAATAGGAAAACAATTTAAAGATATTACCCACAAATTGATCAGAAATGTTATATCAATGTTACGAAATCTTTGATTTATTTCTATACTGATAATGTGACAATAATATAAATTGATTAAAATATTTATTTAACTTAAAAATAAAAATATAAGATATTTTTATCAATAATTTAATCAATAATTTAATTAATAAAAACAAAAATTTAATCAATAAAAATATAAGATATTTTTATCAAAAGTTACTACTTATAAATAAATATAATATTCAAATAAGACATTATGTTCAGAAACAATATGTTACTACAGGCAAAATCAGTTAATAAGAAGCAATAGGACAATGACAAGTAAAGCATCATATAAAATAATCTATATTTGTTGCATGTTTTCATATATTTTTAAAAATTAACTATCAGTTCTATCTATTACAGGCGCTGATTCAAAATATTTAAAATTATAATTTAAGAATTCGTTCAATTTGAATGAAATTTGTCTATGCCCTTCACAAAATTCCATTCATTCGTTCATTATTCACATATTCAGTGACGCGCCGAACTTTTCTTTCTTTTATCGCCAGCTTGGTGCGACGCGTAGTGGGTTTAGGCTCGTCGTATTAAAAATGTCTGAAACTTTACAACTTAGGGGTAACCTTTACGGGCATAGCGGATGGGTTACCCAAATTGCTACGAATCCGAAATATCCGGATACTATTTTGTCTTCTTCTCGAGGTAAGTTTAACATAATTTCAAAATGTGACAAAATAACCTAACACATACCTTTTGTAATCGTAGTTCATCGCGTATATTACTAAATTTATAACGAACACAAATGTGAAATATACAAGTAAACTTAATTTACTTGCCGTTTTATTTCATATTTTACTCTTATTATGATGAAATCTATTTTTGCCACGCGATTCCTGAGCGGCAAGCGGATATGGGGCTGATAATTCCTTTATAATATAACATATGTAGATTAATGCCAGCAGAATATTAAGAAAACTTCATATTTCAGATAAAACACTTATTGTTTGGAAGTTGACCCGTGATGAAACCAACTACGGTATACCACAGAAGCGTTTATATGGACATTCTCACTTCATCTCGGATGTGGTTCTGTCCAGCGATGGAAACTACGCTCTTTCCGGATCTTGGGACAAAACTCTTCGTCTATGGGATCTCGCAGCTGGAAAAACCACCAGGCGTTTTGAAGACCATACTAAGGTGTGATAGAACTCATAATTCGTTAGGGTTAGTGCCGATGCGCGGCAGAAGATAGTTTTAAGCGCCTTTGCGAGGCAGAAGATAATGTGTTATCTTAGTGTGTATGTGCCTTTGCGAGGCAGAAGACATGAGACAATCATCATGTGCCTTCGGTTTCCGTAAGTAGATTTAATAAAACTTATGGATAAAGGTAAAGCACATAACTTAGCTGTAGGATATTACAACATCGTCTTCAAATGTAACATTTAGAAAACATTTTCGTGTATGTAGTTAGTTATCACTTAACATAGAATTTTGCACTTAAACAGTATAATAAGGCTTGCATTTCTTTAATAAATCTGTTTTTATTTCTAACAGGATGTCCTCTCAGTAGCATTCTCAGTTGACAACCGTCAGATTGTATCTGGCTCCCGAGACAAGACTATCAAGTTGTGGAATACTTTAGCTGAATGCAAATACACAATTCAAGATGACGGTCACTCTGACTGGGTATCATGTGTGCGTTTTTCACCTAACCATGCTAACCCAATTATTGTTTCTGCTGGTTGGGACCGCACTGTTAAGGTAACTAAATTACAGTATTAGATTAGTAGAATTTTGTTTTTTTATACAAAATCCATGTTACTCTAGTTATTGTAAATACTTATATTTTATTTATTTAACAGGTCTGGCACCTTACAAACTGCAAGTTGAAGATCAACCACTTGGGCCACTCTGGATATCTTAACACTGTAACTGTTTCACCTGATGGTTCCCTATGTGCATCCGGTGGCAAGGACATGAAGGCTATGCTTTGGGACTTGAATGATGGAAAGCACCTTCACACCTTGGACCACAATGATATTATCACAGCTCTATGCTTCTCACCCAACAGATACTGGCTGTGTGCTGCATACGGACCCCTGATCAGGATCTGGGTAAGTTCATAATATTATGATTTTTAGCTTCACACTGTTTACAAATAGCAGAGTATGTAAAGGGAGCTTATAGACACAACTATAACACTTTCTGCTCAATTTTCAAGACATTAAGTATTGCACTATTTTAGCTTGCTACCAGTGTAAGAGGAAGTAACCAATTCCCTAGATTGGGAATCAAACCCACAACCGTTATTTTTGCAAACAGACAAGGACCACAACCGTCTCCAATTATGGTTTTCAAATTACAAAATGTGTATACTCCTGATTTTTTTGTTTATTGATTCTTATTACAAAACCTTCAACAGGATCTTGAAAGCAAGGAAATGGTAGAAGAATTAAAACCTGATGTCATCAAGGACACCAAGACTGATCCTCCTCAATGTCTTTCCTTGGCATGGTCTACTGATGGCCAGACCCTCTTCGCTGGTTACACCGACAACATCATCAGAGTCTGGCAGGTTTCAGTCTCTGCACGATAGGACGTAAAATAAGAAAATAGTTTCATTTATTTTTGTCCTAACATAGAAGAGTATAAAAATAAATGGAATTGACTTGACTATTTAAGTGTTTTTATTATGATCTCCATGTAGATAAGCTACTACTCAGAATGCAGTTGTGTATCTGCAATCTTTTTGTATATTCATTTTTATGTAAATAAACTCTTTGTTAAGTATTTTTAATCTTTATTGCCTCTTATCCTTAACTATAAATTAATAACCACAGATGGTGTATACATAGAATAACAATATATAATAAAGTTGACAATTAATTCTCTAACTATTAACACACAATTTTGTTTTTATTTATATAAAAACTTGTTTTGAAGCAAATAAGCATTTTTTTAATTACATAAATGTAATTAAAAAAAATTGTTACAGTAAAAAATAATTTTTCTTAACACATAAACCATCTCTTAACAAGGATAGTTTCCGATTACCTATCTACACTATTAAAACTACTTGGTAGATTGAAAGAGATAAAAACGTAAGTTTTCCCTTTCGATACTTTACCTGGGGACCGTCAACATTATTTGTATTTTTTTTGTGTTAAGTAATTATTAAATTTGAGAACCCTAGTTGTTTTGGTTTTTTACCTTCAACCTTTATCCCTCATGCAAATAAATTTAAAAAATCCCACATTCCTAGTTAAGTGTTAAAACAGCATTTTACAAATAAAATAAAATCTAAAATACAGAATAAACACCATAAAAAAATAAATGTCAGGGGAAAGTTATCTTAAGTAATACTGATACTTATTTGATATAAAGCGGAGACCCAAATCCATCCATCCAATCCACCATGTAACCACACCACACAACCATGTAACTGGTTCATACCACAGATTTGTGATTATACAAACAACCAACAAGATAAATATAAAACATACAGTCAAATTGATAACCTCCTTTTCTTACAGAAGTTGGTTAAAAAAAAATCAGTGAAATTCAAATTCCAAAATATGCTTGCAATAGCAATGATACACACAGAGGTGTAGCATGTTCTCAGCCTGCTGCAGATCAAAATTCAAATAATATACATATACAATATTGTTAATTTGAATTCCTAATAATAACAATAGTTTGATAAATTAAAATTCAATATTGCTGCATGCATATAAATGTTAAGTAAGAATAATATAATTATAAAATATTTCCTTCATTGTCCATAAGATGAGGACCATTTTCCATAATTTTTGGGCCATTCCCAACCTTAGTGTATATTAAATATTTTATAAAATCTTTTTCAAATGGTTGCATAGGGAACTCTTTTAGTATGCTTTTGCTTCCAGTATCGGGTAAATCTAAGCCCTTTACAAATTGGTCATTAGAGGAAGGAAAGATGTGTTTTATAAGTGATATCACTTCAGGTACATCTTTTTCTAATAAATACAAACAAGCATTAGGCCCTGCATCAAAAGTGTAAGCTACTTTTACTTCACCAGACAATTCATTATACTTATGTATAACATCAACTATTCGATGAGAAACATCAGTCATATAAACACATGGTGGATATGTGTCTAGACATACTGCATGAAATTGGTTACTGTCTTTCATTGTTATTTCTGCAAATTTGCCAAAATCTTTATTTGCAATAGCTTCAGTTATTTCTTTAACCCTCTTTGGAACACAATTTTCTACTCTATGCTTTAATAAATCTGACGTTTCTACTGACAATTTCATTCCTTTGGAGGAGCTTGTGTGCTTCATTGAATCCTTAACCACAAGAATTAAAATCCTCATTTCGGGCCAATGCAAAGAATCAGTAATTTGAGATGCTATAGAATCGCTTCCATCATTGTTACTGCCTGCATGCCACCTTACAAAACCACCATAAACACTTCTACAGGCACTTCCAGACCCCAACCTCGCAATTGCACTAATATCCTTCTTAATATTATACAGCTTAGCCAGGGCTGCAACTAAGCAAGCGTATCCGGCTGCTGAAGAAGCTAACCCAGCAGCAGTGGGAAAATTATTCTGAGAGCAAATGCGAACATTCAACTTCAAAAAATCTTCATCAACACTATTTTGTTCTTTTGCTATACCTTTGATTGCACTTAAACAATTTTGTAATCGCTGATTATTAAATGAAGTTTGAACTCCATTTAACCATATATCATTTGCTGGGATGTTTGCGTGAGCACATACAGAAGTTTGCGCGCACATAACGCTCGTATCCAAAGTAGCGCTAACGGAATCATTTAACGGTAATATTAATTCTTCATCACGTTTGCCCCAATATTTTATCACTGCTATATTTACTGGGGCTACTACTGTAACAACGCCACTCATTTTAACAAATAATGTAGACAAATTTAAAACAAAGTATTTTATATATAACTTTTAAATTGACTCTTATTACCGCGCTTCTACTAAAAGACAACTGCCAGCCAACTGTCACGATAATAATCTGAATTCTGAAAAATATATTAACGTCAAAATACAAAAGTCATGGCCAAATGTATTCAGGGTTGCCACTTGCCAATACCGGTTAGTGATTTGGTATTATAATGTTATTAATAAAAATGTAATATTTAGAGACAAAATAATTATATATTCTATATGTAGATATTAATGTACTTATATTAACAGTTTATTGCATATTTTATTATCATATATATTTTAGCCAAAATAATTATAAAATTCCAAGGAGAACAATAACGTTCAAAAATCTCAATGATTTCTATACTTATAAGTTTGATTGGTTTCTATTATTAAAAATAAATAAAAGTCAATATTATAAAATATTATCAAATATTGTATTTTTTTAGCATTATAAGCTTACTATGGATGGTAAATAAAAAATAGTAAAATTTACATCTGGATTACTGTTTACTGTTTTACGTTTACTGGGCATTCTGTACAAACATAAAGATATTAAAAATCAAATGTATGATCGGATTATAAGCCTGTGTGGTGTATACGGTATGACATTCTAAACTCAGTAGAGAGGGCAGAGATAGTGTTGTCAGATTAAATTAAGCATTTTTTTTAGTGTGAAACATCAACGCTGCCATTTTCGTTTTGTGGCACGGTTAAAGCGGCAGCCGTAGTCAAATATCTTTATATTAACTTTTATTTATTAGTAGAATTAGTGTTTAAAATCAGTATATAGTGTTTATTTATATGTGACTGTCGTGTAATACATAAAATACGTGTGTTTGAACTATCAAGTAATTGTTGACTTCCTTGGGTGGATCGGGTGAGTACGTCTTGCATCAATATTTCGCTTATTTTCCGGCGATATATTACTTTTTTCTAATTGTTACTAATCTTGTGAAGATAAGTTCAGTTGTAAATTATATTTAGTCATTCAGTATTAACAATATAGCGCTAGAAAGAGTATATGCATTGCACCAAAGAAATGGGCGTTGTGATTTCAAGAGTTCATAATATCGTCATCCTATTTGTAATGAGCTTAATGATCTTATTTTGTGGTTTACCTAAATATTAATATTTAATTGTTATGTCATGAGGTGTATTTACTTATATTTGCGTAAAAATAATAGAAAACTCTTATGAATTAGATTTTTATCAAAATCTAAAGAGTATTTTAGTAAATGTTAATGTTATTGATAAACTTTTATTTAATACTTTATCTTTGTACGCTTAGTTTATTTTTTTATTCATGCATGTCTAATATGGATCTCTATTATACTATACTATCTAAGTTATTGTTATTAATAATGATCATACTTATTAGAAAAGTAATATCTGTGTATAAACTGCCTTGTTAAATTGTCATATTAAATACATACTCTCCAATTAGAAATTATTCAATAATTAATAGTCAGTAAATAGTAAAAAAATATATATATTTATAGTATTTTATTGAAATAGTTATAGTTAGGTTAATAAATCTATTCTTAATAAATCAGTGTCATTTGCTTGATGGTTTAATTTTCCTGAAGATAATTTACTAAACTATCAAACACACTCTATATTTACTATATATGCATAAAAAATATATACATATATACCTATATATTATTTTATACTTTTTATTGGGCTTATTAGTATTGTTGTACAATTTTTAAATTATATTTAGTTATAATTATATCTACATACAACTATTTTAATAGGAATTATTAATCAAATATTATAATAGGTTTAAATTAGGCAGTTATACTTAATTTTAACTGCCCAATTTAAACTCTTTAGAAGGTTTTCATTTTGTAGAAATGTGGTTAATGGAGCTGTGTGACACAATCACACACAATGAGAAAGTGTCTACTGTTATGAATTTGTTACCACTCAAGGGAATGATTATATTTTAATTATTAATTTTGTCACTTACTATGCATATCTCAAAAATGTAGCATAAAATAGAGAATGGAGTGATTTAACACAACTTTCCTTCTACTATTACTATGCAAAACAAAGTGGGAAGTTGTTTTTGTTTCCTTTCTTTATTTTAATGTTTCTTTTTTTATTAAGGAAAATTAAATATTACCTTATAATGAATCATGCAACTGTCCCACGCAGTATATCTGTATAATGGTTATTGAGAATTGTCCCAGGTCAAAGAAATGAGCCTCATTCCCTCCCCCTTTTGTATGAATGTTTTGTTTTTTTTTCTTTGGAGATTTACTTTCATTCATGGACATCCTCCGGTTCAATAAAACATAGTAAGAATGATGAATGTAAATGGTTTGGTTTTTTTTCTGTCCTTTTAAATTTGTATACAAAAAGAATTAGCATTCTGTAATTTAAAACATTATAAAAGTTATTGAGTTTCACATTTTGAAACCTGGCAATTAAATGAGGAATATTCTAATCAAAATTGTCTTTGAGAAAACTGAAATGTTTTTTAAATATTATAATAACCTTGATGCTGAGATTAACCCAAAAAGTTATTTAAACATTTAAGTATTTTTTGTTCACTTCAAGTTGTAGTCCGTATATTGCAGAGCAGACGTTGGGAGCCTAAAGTTAAGACACTCTGCTCCTCACTTGCCTCTGAATTCAGGAGGCATTGTGTGTTGAGTGGCGGCCAACGCCGCGCTCTTATCTTGTGACACCAGAGTGATGAAATGTAAATATTCAATATTTAATTTGTTCCACTGGAAATTGAACCCAGAAGATATCCTGTTTACAGTCTCACGCTTGTCCCCCTTTGCTACGACTGGCCTCCTATTAATATTGTTGCAACAATATGAACAGTGATTAGTATAAATATGGCTTATATTTGCACATTTTTATTTTATCAATTAATAATAATAATAAAATTATATCAACACATAAATCACTATGAAATATAAAATAAGTTTACAAAAATAATTAATAAAAATGTATAATATAAATATTTGAAATTGAAATTGATTGAAATGTCTGTTCCATATTGACGCTTATAGTGATATCGTGCATGCGAGAGAAAACATGTCGAATAAAATTGGTTCGCCAATTAAAAGTACGAGACATTGGTGCTATTGTCGCTCCTACCTACCTATTTTTAAATTGCGTGTCGTACGAACGTTGCTAACTAAAATTAATTTCCATAATTTGTTTGAGGGGGACGTGGAAAGTGAATCACTATTGGAAATACTGTTTTTTATCAGCTTGCTTGTTTGTATATTATTTGTATATTATTTTATATATGATTATGAAAATCATAGGCGTAGGGGACCGGGTGGCCCGTGCCCACCCCAGGATAAGGCCCAGGTTCTCCCCCTCAGAAAATATGACTAGATACGCCTATGTCGGAAACATAGAAAGAAAACTGCAGAGCTCGAGTTCCCGTCAAATATTCAGGTACTTCCACCTTGCTATAGTTCTAATGAATGGGGTTAATTAGGTCCATCCAGATCTTTCGATTCGACCCGTAACCTTCAAGGCTATATTAATAAAACAAAGCAAAATATAGCTTATTTCGTCGATTTTTGTCAATATATGTGACATTTTCAATTTTAGACAAAATTACGACGTATTCTTTTACATAAATAATATACTACTTAATTAAAAAACTAAAAGTCTTAAAAACGTAATTTTTTGTTCTCAGGAAATTATAAAAAAAAGTGTGAGAATGGTCATTCAGCTATAGAAAGAAAGCAATGAAAGTTAGTTATTGTAACAGTTGCAACGATTGCAGTGGATAGCGCGCGTGAGAGATAGCGCAAGGCGTTAAAGTGACCCACATAATGAAAGGGCTCTCAGCTTTAATATTTTTTTTACTTATTTAATACTGAGAATACTTTTATTTTAGGATTGCAGTTTTTGCATGAAAGACTAAATATATTACAAGTAAATAAAAATAATAAATATTGATTTTTACTAATATTCTAGAGGAAGAAAGATTGCAAACATAGAATAATAAATATATCTCGAATATTGGTTGGTCTTTACATCGTCTAAATTGATAATGCAACTTTCGGATTTGGTCTTATAGCACGAGTCCAGTACGTCGACCAGCTATTGGTAATTTATGTTAATTGTAAACTTTTTTTTATTTCACATATCTTTGCGCTTTATACGTTAGATACAAAAAAGTCCTTACATATGTAAACATTGCAGAGTTATTTGCCTTGACTAACTAATAAGATTGTCCCTTGAGGCCAGTCGTGGTGTCGGGGCAAAAGTGTGCGAATATAAACGCGATAGGTTGTGGATTCGATTTCCAGTGAGGATATGAAATTTTGAATATTTTCATTTCCTCGCTCTGGTAACGAGGCGAAGCGCGATGCTGAGTTCGATCACTCAACACGTAATTCCGCATGAAGTGTCTCAATAGGAACGGAGTCTCTCAAAACGTGGTTGTCAGGTTCCCTCTGCCTAACTTGTTATATGCAGGTTCTTAAGGCGTCAAGCTAAAAAATCTAATAAGACTATAATTTTTTTTTTATCAGCTTCACGCTGTATCCTGCACATAGCAGGGTAGGCAGAGGGAACCTAGTGTTACGACTCCCCGTTCCCTGCTCCATTCTGGAGGTATTGCATTATGAGTGGCAGAACTCAACGCCGCGCTATATATAATTTTTATAAGTATACATTTACACTAAACGTTAACATTTGTTCAAGTTATTATTGAACATTGAATAAAGAGTTTACAACAACGGATGTGTCAAATTTATTCCTCCCACACGCGTCGCTATTGGTTGTAGACTGTAAGTAATACTGATAATGCCCTAATTATTATAGTCGATATGTTATTATTATACAATATGTAGAAGTCGTTATTTCTGCTTCAATGATTTTGAATCTCGTTTTTTTAATGTAAATAATAACGGCGTTGAATTCCGGTTTTTAATAGCGAATTTCTCAAATCCGACGTAAAATTTTGCCTTTTCTACTTTATGAGGGGCAAATTGTGAAGCTAATTAAAAGACCTAATTTTATTTACATAGTAAATATATTACTTTTAGTTATGATTCAGTCAGTCATTAAAATATCTGAATACAAATTTCTTTATGGGTTCCCATACTCCGATAATATAGTAATATTGTACTAAAAGTTTAACTACTAAACTTTTAAAGCTCGCCTACTCAATGTTTTTAAGCATCACACTGTATCTGGCATGAGTAGGCAGAGGGAACATGGGAACCTAGTGTTTAGACACTCCGTTAGTAGTAACCCACTTCTATTCCTCATTTTCCGCCGAATCTCGAGGCGTTGCCTGTTAAATGGCGGCACTCAACACCGCTGTATTTCTATAAGCGGAAAGTGTTTTCTAAACCTTCGTATAATAAGTATACATTTTGAGAACAATCTCTAAACATCTAACAAGCGTTTGTAGGTCGTGAAGTTAAACCATTTGACACTACATTAATCTTATCTATATGGTCTTGTAGAATCTGACGTAATCGCTACTTTTAAGAAACCTAGACTTGTTCCCAGTATCACACATGTATAAGTCGATTTAATTATAAAAAAAAGAAATGTCGTCTTAATGGATTACAAGCTAATATGTAAATAGCTTTAATCCTATGATAATTTGGTGCGACATTAAATATGCAAAATTTCATAATGTTTTCATATATATGTGGGTGAAAACACTTTCTTTTTATTTGCGCCTTTGGTTTTTACATACATACATATATTAATATCTATTAAACTGATATTAAATAAACATTATGTTTGAATAATGTTTACATGTTATCTATAGTGTGAGTTAATGTTAATTTTTACTTCCTTGCACGACGTAAAAGAGGGTAATGTGTTTGTCAGTTAGTGTATGTATGTTTTTATAAACATTTATAATGTGTAAGCAAAAAAGCAATCAACTATATGAGTACTAAATTTCTCATTTAACAAGGAGGTACGTGATCTAATTGAATCTTTTATTCAATACTAATATAATAAAGCGGAAGAGTTTGTTTGTTTGTTTGTTTGAACGCTAAGATCTCTGGATCTACTGGATCGATTTACTTTGTTTCTGTTTTGTATGAAAGCTGCATTCTTCAGAAATGCTATAGGCTATATAATATTACATTACACATATATACTAATAAATTAAAATACTTTCTAATTTGACATGCAATTTATTCTGCCATGTTAATAACAACCGTCGTCGCTACGCGACCGCGTTAGTTACAGGTCATTTTGATATTCATCCTTATGAAAATAAATATAATAGTCACTTTTAGCATTTCATCTAGATTGAAATTATATTTCTATAGAAATTATATTCTTATATTTCAAGCAGGCGTAGCCGCGTCCGGGTCCGCTAGTTCAATATAAAATTACAAG
>HE669422.1:40805-111708 GCA_000313835.2 Heliconius melpomene melpomene | reverse complement strand
CAAATCCCAGGGGCCGTTATTAAGTGTTTGTGGTATTAATATGAAAACTCATGTTTCTTGCGTGGTCTGTTGTATGTTGCCTGTACCCGTGTTGGAAAACCATCTGCTCTGTTTGTTTACGCGCCAGATAACCAAACAAAAATAACGGATACCATAAAGTACTACAATGAAAATGAAACTGAAATTAGAATAAGTAAAAATGAAATATAATAAGTAGGTATCATAATAAGATATCGGAAATTGTTATTTTTATTGTAATTTTTAATGAATATTACAAGAATTTAAAGTGATTTAAGTTTTTTTTTGATATTATATAATTGTTGACTTATCAACTTTCTTTATTTTTTTATCTTACTAGCTGACCCGGTGTCCCGAATAGTAGAATACATATTAAAAAAAAAGAATCGACTGTAAGGCGATACGAAGTTCGCGGGTCTGCTAGTAAATAATAAAATTATCGTTCTAAAATAAAACGCCATTTGTAAAGTATAACATAGGCACGCACACACTTACCTGTCAAAGCGGTAACGTCGTACACTTAAGTGTGCGTCACACGAAATACAGGTATGGATAAAAATCGTGAAATGAAAAAAAAATCCTACGTCAAAACTGTTGAGGTACCTTGATTAATTTTTTTAGCTCTGGGTTTGAAATATTTTACCCTATATGCAGATTCAGTAAAAGAAGCGCTGCCTCTTCCACCCTGTATATTACTTTTGCATCTTTACATTTTTCATTTCACAGAGAAAACGGGGTGGGAAAGTGAGGAGCGGAGTGATTTCTCCACACTTTGCCTACCCTGCTATATGTAGTACCTATACAGCATGAACCTGTAAAACCAAGACTGTCATGACACCGGCTCTCTCCCCAACATTCCCCTTATTTTACAAAAATATCTAAACAAGACAATTTTTCAGTCTCCATCTCCACGAACTATTATTCATTTCACATAGTAATTGTGTTGGATAATGTAACAAAGCGTATGTCCTAATGCAGTGTGTCGTCTGAAAGTAATTTGCCTCGCCGCGTGCGGTCCGTCTTTCATTACCTACCGAGCTCTTACGTTCTTGTGAATATTTCTTATATACCTATCTAAATATTACACCAAAATACACCTTATTTTCAAGCTAAACAGTTGAAATTAGATTGATAATTATTTGTAGTTGTTACGTTTTAAACTAAACGTCATGGCTGGGTGAAGGTCTAGTTTTATAAAAGAGAATTATTTTGAAATAATGTAGGAAGATGCTTTTATTAGATAGTGTTAGCTCTTTAGTATAACAAATTGTTCTTGCTAATAATTAAATCGTCTTTTTTCTTGAACATTATTGTTTATATTTTCTTGTTTATCTGACTTTTCTTATATTAGCTTAAATTAGCGTCTGAGGGAAATCTGTAGTTTTAAGTCTTTTAAACTGCGTTACAGACTTTAACAGCATAATACAAACATATAAAACTAAAGTAAAATCGAAGAAATGAATGTATCAATTTGTAATGTAGTGTCTTTACACTAGGATGCGACACTTACACTGATATATCATTATTTTTTTTTATAAAATATAAACAATCATCAACGTACCCGTGTTAAATTTATCACGTAGCAGTCTCTCATCTCCGGACGTTCAAAAAATTGAATATTCATTTTTGATGTTAAAACACTACATTCTCCAATTTTCTCTTAAATCTAATCTAACATTCCATGTTAGAGAATATCTATTTCAGGACGTATTTCCTTCTTGTCTTTCAATTTAAACCAGACATGAATATAATTTAAATAAAGATATTTATCCGAGTTTACTCTTAACTCGGCTCCAGCTAAAAATGTAGAATAGTAAAAGCAGTAATTCAACACAAAATTAATATTTGACCTAAAAACGTCGCAATTTATAAAAGCGACGCCATAATTATGTCCTTTTCATACTTAAATGTTATGTTGCTTTTAATAAAATAGAACGGGTGTAAAAAGCCTAAGCTATGTAAATATATTTTGTCATTATCACTAAAACCCCCTATTCACGATGTCAACGCTTCTAACGAATATGGTGTGAGTGACTTTGATTGCAGAGCGAGCGGTGTTCCCAATTAGGCCTTTTCAATCAGCTATGTAAGTAAAAATAAAGTGGTGTTACCATTTTAATGGATATTTCTTTTAATATAACGATTTTATCGTAAAAGTTCCATTTTTTTTGTTTTATTTGTGCACTAATAATAGCTTACGTTTCAAATTTCAAGTAAATACGAGTGCAGTTTTAAAATTGGCGGAAGTCTCGTATAACTCTCTTTTCATCTAGTGGGTAAATAATAAAAATTTTATGCTATGCAGATATTGGAGAAGGAAAGTACATAAATGGGAACTATCTAACTAGTATCTTAACACTACGTTCCCAGGTTCCTCCTGCTCACCCTGCTAAGTGCGTAGGTGCTTTATTCTAGATACACTTTTCCTATAAACACATAGTCAAAATTGACAAACTAACTTACAAGCTGATGTAAATCCCTCGCTGCAATCTAATCTTGTTTTGTAAACAGTGTCTTGATTTCAATCATGTTGAACTTATCCGGCTTTACGTCTTCTGAGTTTGTCAAGTGTCAAAGACGATGATTTTAACAAAAACTAACACTAAAATATTTAATATACAACCTGGGGTAGTTTGTAGCTGAAAAAATCATGTGTTTTTTTAAACTTAAGAAAAATTGAATGAAAAAAAATCTTTTCACAGATTTTTAGAGTTGGATTGACTGAGCTTGAGAAGTGTTTCAAGGGATCATGGACCTAAATATTTGTTATTAATTTCTATTTGATCCTAACCAATCTCGAGATAAATGGCCTTAGCAGGCGAACATAAGAGTTCTTTTCTTACCTTTTGAGGGACGGAACCCTAAAAAAAATATACTTAATTCCTTAAAAGACAAAACCTATGGCGACATTACAATAACGTACGTACGAGTACATAATTTAATTCAGGCGTCAACATAAAACGTTCCACCTATTAGCAGCGTAAGATATTAACTTTGTCAAGTTTTTGATAGACGTGAATCAATTAATACGTTATTGGTTTACTTGTTGGCGTTTGATGTATGGGGTCGGAGGATAAAATATACTAGGTTATTGCCAATTAATTTGAGCGACGCGATGCGTAAAATTATGTGGAGACTTTTTGTTTTGTTTGTTTGTTTACGAATTTTCTATAATTAATTGGTAAGTGTTAAGACACTATACTTTCTATTTTTGTTTTGGATATCTGGACTCAATATTTATTTCAAATGGAAACTATATAATCGGATTAATCAATCATTTAGTTCATTTAAAATGTGTAATAAAATAATAGTAAAAATCTAAGCTCTTATTAAGCAACATTCATTTTTGTCTATTTTAAGGGGGGAAATGGAAATATAATCATTTCCCAGGCGAGAGGTCAAACCTATAAATATGGATGGATGGATGGAATGTCAAAGCTCATATAGTGTGGTGTGGTATTTTTTATCTCTATATTGCTGTATATTTATATTTTAATACTGCTTAGTATTTGAAATCGTAATTTCATTTCCAAAATGGTTTGTAACTATATTTTGCTAGAAAAGATTGGAAAGACATTTTTTTCAACGCTAATTTGACGGCAGATAGATGCGGGCGGTTCTACATATGACAAATATATTAAAATTCCAATTTTAATCTTACTTTTTTAGCAATCTTGCAAAGAACACCCTTTCTAATATTTGCTTCCTCCAAATTGAGTGCAAATCCAAGATCGTTATCTTATTTAAACTAAAAGAACAACCATATTTTAAATGGTAAGATATAATATTTATATTCCTTTACAAATTTAGGTATTATTATCTTTATTCTAAGCTAGTATTAAATTAAGCTTAGCTTATAACCACAGCCTTCTTCACAGTCACCCTGTTTAGATAGCTTCGGTACAATGTAGTTCATATTGTTGAATTATTTACAAGTTATTTTCGGTTAAAAGTGTATATAGCAATAATTTTACATCTGTTAATAATAATCCTTTAGATTTTTGAGTATTTTTTATGTATTTCGCGATCTTAAATAAAAGAAAATTAGGCGGAAAATGAAGAACGGAGTGTCTTAACACTTGCCTCTGCCTACCCTGCTATGTTGCGGGATAGAGCATAATTTAAATTGAACGGAATTGAACCCACAAACCCCACAGACGCTGTGCCACTGCGCCACGACGGCTTTTAACTATTTAATTAAAGTAATTATATTTGTTGAAATAGAAATTTACACCAAAATCGTAATATTATATTTGTTTATAATTAGACACTTTCCAATTACTTACGCCCGAATTGTGTCAACGCAAATTAAAGTATATATGTATGTTTAAAATTTTCACATATAATGTGCCCATTCTGAACAACGATTTCGAAATACAACATATAATTGGAACTACAAGCTGCGACACAAGCTTTAACAATACATTTTAATATAGCACTTTTGAAACTACCAGAGCATATATGGCCTAACCAAAATATGATACGGTTTTAATTTTCGTACCAACTTTACATATACGTTGTAATATATATATTTTGATATATTTCTAAAGTAATGCGTGACGAGAAAAAAAATATGTCAAGACCCTCAGTTGTAAATTCTCTGTACATTTTATATACATCTAGTATTGGACGTGACCAGAAATCGTATTTTTAATGGACCGAAAATATATATACAAATATGCATTGAAAGGGAGCTAATCAAAGTCAAAGTCAAAGTCAAAATATCTTTATTCCATAAAAATGCTTAACATTTACTTGGACATGTCATAAAATAGAAAAAAATGCAAATTAAAAATAACTAAAAATCACGTGTTCCAAAGCATATAGTGAGGTCAGATTAGTCTTGCGTAGTTAGTTCGTCGACTATAAGCAGACAAACAATATACATTGTATATTAGTACAAAATGTACTAAGAAATATATTTTCTGGTTATGCCACTTTTCTTCTTACTGACTTACGAATAATGAGAATATTGCAGTGTAATCCCCATGTCGCGTGCTCAACTTGTAATGGAAAAACTAAGGCAAGTCTGATTTTGCTCAAATACTTCCGCGGAATCATGCAATTCCTTTCGATACTGTCCGTTTATTTCGTTCACGAGTGTACTCACTAGTAATAGTAGAAGTCAATTTTATAGATAGCATCAACAATTTAGTGCACCTATTTTGATTCCATTGCTTCAAATCATCAAAGTTTAAAGTTTTATTTTTAAATTATTTTAGAGATGAATGAATATTTTTAATTCTCAATTAAAAATTTAGAAAGCGCCTTAAGTTTCTTTCTTTTTAACCCATTTTTATAAAAATGTATTTTAAAACAACCTCAACCTATTTACCTATTAAATTGAAAAAGGAAGGGATTTATCAATAATTGTCTGTACCAATTATGTAAAGCAACGTAAATTAAAAAAAAATAAAAATAAAATAACTGTTTCACAGTCTGAAAACATATTAAAAAAATCAACTACTATTTTAATACTGCGTATAATTTTTCCATAGTATTTTTCCAGTGCGTAAAATATCAGAGCCAGGACGTAGAAATGTGTGGTAAATTTTCTATATTTTTTAGGTGACCTGCTTGTGGGAAAAACTTTTGTATCCACCTTTGAAGTGTACATTTAAAAACGTTACTGCAATATTTTTAACCGGTTTAAATTAATTAAGGTTATATTTTTTAATTACTACTTAATTTGATTTTCTGTGTTTATGTTGAAAAACTAGGTAAAAATAAGCCATAAATATGTGTTAATTTAAAAAGAAGTAAAATGAAAAATAAAGGGAAAAAAACTTCAATAATATTTTTTTAATTTATAGAAAAATGCAGAAAACACGGTGCAGGTTCAAATCCCGTTTTATTTGAATTTTATACATTTTCTAAAAAATATCGAAAAATTTTTCTCATTGAATCCATAACCATCGTGTTTTCTTTGACAACTGTTCCACCGTGGTGTCAATCATAAGATGTCTCGATCATCTCGATCTGTCTCAATCTCAGATCGCAATAGCGCCCCAGGAATCCGTACGCTCGTAAATATAGGAAATGGCCAGCTGTTTGTATAGAGATGAGTGAATTGATTACTTTTTTCACTCCCTCCGTTCTTCTATTTTATTGGACGCCTCGTTAGACTCTAGGGTTGTGTTTTTTTATTATGATTTTTCAAGAATTTATTTTATATAATTAGAAACAAGCATACTTCTGTAAACACGACTGTTGTGGATTTGATTCCCATTCGGGGGAATAAAATATTTAATATTTTCATTTCCCCGCTTTCCGAACGAGGCAAAGCGCTGTGTTAAGATCCACTACACAACACGATGTGCTTCGAAAATTCAGTGAAAAGTATGATCGAAAATGTCTTAATGGGAAAGGAGTGTCTTAGCACTGGAACTGGGATACCAGGTTCCCTCTGCCTAACCTACTATGTACGGGATACTGCGCTAAACCATCAAATTACCATAGAAAACTAAGCCTCTTTACTATATCTTCTATACACAAGGGTTCGTAATTTTTTACAGAAGTAAATTAGATTCAAGTATTAGCCTTTTTCATTCCCACAAGCGGAAAATGATTGCACACGTGACAATTTTCACTTTTCTAACTGTTATTACGGCAAAGTTTATTTTATGAATAAATAATATAAAAAAACTTTTATTCAATTACGACGTCCAAATAAAATAAGGAAAAAAATAAAATATTTTCTTGAAGAAAATCAGGATCTGCAACCCTATTAAGCCAATACCAGGCAAAATGAAGAAAGGACGGCCTCTAAGTTAATTCGGCTAAGTATGTCGATAAGGTCAAATATACCCGTGTTAATATATATCTTTATGTATGGCTGATATCAGCCTATTTCTGGTGAAACATGGTTTATATTATGGGGAAGGTTTAGTGGCCAATTTTCATATCTTTTAATGATATTTCTTATGAAATATTTAAGATTTGAAAACTTTGAATGGAATATCTTAATACAAGGTTCCCTCTGCCTTCAGTGAAGCTGAAAACATATTTAGATGTCTACCGGCTCACTTGTGAAGTAAATTAGGTTCATTAATGGCTATAGGTTCTCTTCTTGCTCTTAGAAATATTTGTATATTTAAAAAATAAGATGTGTTAGAGTAGTTCGACCTTGTAATTAGTGGGAAGAAAGTGGAGATTGGAACAATAACAAATTACTACTTGAGAGAAAGAAGGTACCTGTGTTATATCTATGGAGGTAAGTAAGCAGGGTATACATATTTAGAAAAGCGGAAATTATTTGCTCTAAATTATATATCACAAAATTATTTCACTTATTGATTATTAAAAGATAAAGATAAATAAAACAAAAACAAAAGAAAGATACACACTTAGATATATGAAACTTTGAAGCGCCGTTATTTGCGTCGGACATACTACATGCATACGAATAGGTAGATTTTCATGTTAAATTGCTGGATGGATTTCGTGGAAGTGTCATATGAATATTGATATATAGATTTATTTTTGGCGATATTCCAAAATTGGTTTAAAACACTGTTATACTTGGATAGGGGTTGAAAAAATATGATTCTCGTATAAATTTAATATCGTTAAACACTATCTTTAGATCTATTAGGATTTATTCTAACGTCTCCGGTGCGATGGGTTCGATTCCCACTCAAGAGAAAATTAAAAGATTAAGAAATTAATAATAATATTTAAAATGATTACCAAATATTAGGTTTCCTTTGCCTACCCTGCTGTGTGCGGAATACAGCATGTAGCTGAATAAAATGTACTACATATTTATAGTAAACATGATATAAATGAAATTAACAAATAATTGTGCTATCTAAACAAAAAGAAGAGCATACTCTCGTTCTTCGCCACAGGCCCACAATAATAATTAACTACAAATTATATAATAATAAACGATTCTTTAATAGTTAGAGCAATTAAATCAACTGACTGAATTTCGTCAACAAAGAACTGCCGCAGGCCTAAAATTAGCCAAATTGTGTTAAATCACACTGCTTTTGTTCATGAAATTGTATTGTTTATGAAATTTCATAAGAATCTACGCTTTGCGATTGCTATTTATTATATTTTGTAATTAGTGGAACTTAATTTACACGAATATTGCATAAAATCTTAGAATACGTCCAAATTCATTTCGTTTTGTAATTTGCCGGCGCTTTTTTAGAAATCTGTGTGTAGTTCAGTAATTTTCTTATATGAAAAGCGAACAGCCCTTGAAAAGTAAATATTAAAAATAAATCTTGCATAAAAATAATATAAAGAAACTTAAATGACAATAATAGAAAATATGGCAAGAATGTTTAGTAACAGGTTTTTTTAGCTTCGCGTTGTATCTTACATAGCGGTAGAGCGTCTGACTAAGAACCTCATGATTATTAGTTCGATTCCCACTCAGGGGGTATGATTTATGTTTATACCTTCGCTCTGGCAGGCAGACACAGCGTGACATTCGGTGATTAGGCGGAGAGTAGAATACCTTAACACTAAATTTCTCTGCCTAATTTGTTTTCGGAGGGATACAATGTGAAGCGGATAAAAATATATGACTTTGTTTATAACAGAAAACCACAAACATGCCAAATCTAAATCAACAACACAAATAAAATATCCGAAAACGCCAAACTATTGAACAATAATGTCAATTTTCAGACTTTTCGACGTGAATGGTGCCCAGGGGGCTTAAAATCTAACACACTATGATTTGTAAGCTTTACCTTTCAGTAGAAACTGTTTTATTTTCGATCGAAATGTAAGGTATAAGTAAATTTTCTTTATAAAATTTATATAAAATATGCCTTTACATCATTCCTATTCTGTGTATACACTAGATATATTATTAACATAGTACTTATGCTATACTAGTGTATTACTACAATGTTTCACCTAAATCTATTATTTATACTCAAAAACTGTTTTCTTTATACTAATAATAAAACAAAATATTAATTGTTATAAATATTAATTATATTTTTTTCAGAAAAGAATTTTGTATGTCAAAACTGCAACTATATATAAATACTTGATAACTATAAAACATTTGAAACTACCGAATGAACATACAAAAATTTTCAAACAACATCTCTATAAAGCTTCGTTATGTCGTTACAATTGCTATTCGAATACAAACTACACGTGAGAAACATATTTCACGGAAAATTGACGTAAAAGTTTATACATGGGTAAAATTTGCAGTAAAAAATTGTAAAACCAGTTGTCCCTGCATGCCTTTAGGCAGAGGGATTATAATATCAATTATTTTATTTTCTTTCAATGACTTAAACACAGTATTTGACCCGAAACCTCCAATATACAACCTAAATAGAAAGCCTATACTTTTCTTAAGATGACAAAACGGAAATTACAAAGACATCGACATAAACACGAAAGATGTTACAAAAATCTATTACAGTGTAAAAACAACCATCAAATACGTCGGTTTTTAATCGAGACGACATTTATAACTTTTTTATTCGACGTCAGTTACTCATAAAAACGAATAGTGAGATAAGCGAGTAATAAAAAACAGCATTTAACAGTTTTTCGATACGAATTTTATTTGTATGTAAATCTGAACGTTATGGTGCTTCGAGTATATTATCTATATATATAAAAGGACTTGTCCTCACTGACTGAGGTAAGACGCACGCACAGCCGTAACCGCTGTGCGTAGAAACTTGAAATTTGGACATATGTTTACTTTCGTAATCTGGACATCCACTAAGAAGGGATTTTGAAATATTTTAACCCTAAAGGGGTGAGATAGGGGTTGAAAGTTTGTATGGAAAAAAAATTAAATCAGCACCGATTTTTATAAAATTTGTAATTTAGATTTTTAAAAGTATTTAATTGAACACGTGTTTCATCGTTTTCTAAAATTCTCCCTCTAAGGGCGCAAATAAGGGGTTGAAAGTTTGTATGGAAAAATCTTTAAAACGCCACCGATTATTATAAAATTTTAAATTTAGATTCTATAAATATTTAATTGAACATGTGTTTCATGGTTTTCTAGAATTCACCCTCTAAGGGTGCAAATAAGGGGTTGAAAGTTTGTATGGAAAAATCTTTAAAACGCCACAGATTTTTATAAAATTTGATATTTAGACTCTTAAAAATATTTAATTGAACATGTGTTTCATGGTTTTCTAGAATTCACCCCCTAAGGGTGCAGATAAGGGGTTGAAAATTTGTATGGAAAAATCTTTAAATCGCAACCGATTTTTATAAAATTTGAAATTTAGACTCTTAAAAATATTTCATTGAACACATGTTTCATGGGTTATTAGAATTCAGCCCTAAATACGCAAGCGAAGCTGCGCGCGTCCGCTAGTATGTGTATATGCCTTAAATAAATAATGTATTAAATTCGATATATTATAACTGTTTCATTCTTCAGTTTGAGTTTAATTTTTAAGTTGTTTAATAAATATATAAACTTTTTTATAAAAAACAGATTTACGCTGTATCTGGTATGCAGTATAGTAGGCAGAGGGATCCTAGCGACACTCCGCTGCCCACTCTCCATCGAATCCTGGAGGCATTGCATGTTGAGTGGAGGAAGGAGTGAAGTTTTGAGACGTTTTGAGTAGGCACTCGTTTTGTTTGAAATGGATTACAAATATGCTTGTAATGTTTTCACTTCTTGCCAAATTTGCCCTACAACTATACTATAACTACAGATGCACATTACTCGTATCTTTTGATTGCGTTGATTTAGAATCTAGATTTTTTCTGTGCTCTAAGGGTCTTGAATTTTTTATATTAATTTCAGCTTGATTTCAGTTTAAGAGGTCTTGACAACCGAAAAGAACAACAAACAGACAAAAAAGTGACCCATTAAAGGTTTCGTTTTCTCTTCGAAAAATTAAAATGTCATAGAGTAGATTGTCAGCCTAGAGTTTATATTCTCTATTATTATTAAAAAATGTCTAAAAAATATATCTATTGTATATTTTTAATTATCATGCTATAAACAATTGTATTGTTTCAAAATATCAATAAGAAAAACGCAAATGATATGAATGGTAGTCATTGTGTAATATTTCAACGACTTACAAATTACTTATTAATTTCTGTATTAATCAATATTAAGAATTGAAATAGTCAATATGGAGTGAGATATTGTTTTAATATTACATGAATATTAAAAAAAAATTACCGCCAATCATATTTAGCCCAAACTAGCAATCTTTAGAATGGGTAAAATGGTACTAACATATAATTATGTATTAAATTCTATTCTATAGATGTTCTAATTTTTCAAGAATAGAAACATGTACTTGTTACCACGAGAAAATATCTCAAACTAGCGGAAAGGTGAATTATAAAAAACTTATTTACTTACAGAACTGTAACACATTGAATTTCCAAATTATTTTTCCATCTTAATTCAAAACTTAAGCCAAAGAAATTGCATAATGTATAAAAATCTTAATATCGTTGAAAACTAAATCAAACTTGGCATCGTATTTTGTTAGATATCATTCTGATTTTTAAAATCCATGTATCATACATTCACCAATCTTGCAATATGAATAAGAGAACCACTTGGCGGTGTTTCAAATATTCTATCAGTGGACGTGAAATATGTATTAAGTGCCAAATGCTCCTAAACATCCGACCAAGAAAGAATAAACGTCTGAAATAACATGAAAAGTTAACCACCCCAGCTTAGAGTTTTATTTCAGTTGGACTGAAATAGTCCAAAAATGTTGTATAAAAAGTGCAATTATTCTATGGAAATTGAAGAATAAAGTAAAATATCTGATCTGAGGCCAACGAAGTGAGACTGCTTCTGGCTATTAACGCGGTGGTTGCGAGTTCAATATTTGGAGTCATATCTAATATTTGGAGATAATTGTAAATCACTCACATCAAGAAAATAATTGTCCTTAAGAAGACAGCGGGAATCCGCTGGATTAAAAGGGCGCAGAACCAGGTTGAGTGGTGAGAATTAGGGGAGGCCTATGTCCAGCAGTGGACGTTGAAAGGCTGATGGATGGATGGACGCCTTCCACTTTCCTTATATTTTCCATACCATGCCTGTTGCATATGGCATGCAATCATTGCGATCGCTACCTTCTAAATACATTGACTTCTCTAGACTCTGATAGAGAATGAAAGAAATAAAGATATTTGATAATGAAAGAAATAAAGATATATACAAGAAAATATTTTTACGCCGCAGTTAAATATAGCGTAGCGTAAATATTTTGTAAAAAGTACCTACTACGAGTATAAGCATGATGTACGGCCTCAGAGCACTGTGTAGTTTTCCAACTGTCAAAGTTTATACCTCAAAATTTATATTGAAGAAATATCATATTATAGTAAATCTATGTAAATGTAAATGTGTTTTTATTAATATTTTTGTAGGTGTTGTATTTTTGCTTTTATTTTTACTTAATTAAAAAATTACATGGATTTTTTACAGAATTTCTTTTTAAGAATTATAACACCGAAGGAATTGAGCAAGAGTTAGTGAAAAAAGCCAGTAGGATATTATATAATTTTCTTGAACATTTTCGTATAAAATAACATAGTAAAATTAAATTCATTATAAATACACTTATAAAGTAAATTTTCTAACAAAATGTTGAAAATCTAATATCCCCTTGTAATAAATTATGTCACCGTCACTCGTTGCCAATATTGTATTCAAAATTTACTAATTAAACTGTTATTTAGATTGATCTTAAAATAGAACCTTGTTGTTCGTGGCATAATGTTCATTTTCGCGTGAAAAGAAAATATCGAAATCTGATAAAATTCATAGATATTTTCTTTTATTCTGTATATTTTTCCTTTAAAATAAAATATTTTTTTATATTAATTTATGATATTATTATAATAATAAATTAATGAGTAAATTATAGAAATGAAATCAAATTACGAAAAATTATTTAGTTCCCCAAATAACTGGATAGAATCTATCTATACTAATATAATAAAGCGGAAGAGTTTGTTTGTTTGTTTGTTTGTTTGAACGCTAAGATCTCTGGATCTACCGGTCCGATTTACATTGTTTTTGTTTTGTATGAAAGCTGCATTCTTCAGAAGTGCTATAGGCTATATAACATTACATTATACATATAAACTAATATATTTTAAAGTACTTTCTAATTTGACATGCAATTTATTCTGCCATGTTAATAACAACCGCCGCGTCGCTACGCAACCGTTACCGCGACATTTTGATATTCATCCTTATGAAAATAAATATAATAGTCACTTTTAGCATTTTATCTAGATTGAAATTATAGTTTACTGTATAACATTCTAATAAATAATTAAGGAGATGTCACTGATTCGAAATCACCTAGCCTTCGGGCGGCATAGTATGAGTATGATCGACGCGAAAATATTCTTATAGTCCAAGCAGGCGTAGCCGCGTCCGGGTCCACTAGTGCTATATATTTTTCAAATTATCACAAAAATTTTGTCCCTGGAAAATAAATGAATAGCTAATAATAATAACTGATTCAAAAATTTAATATTGAATTTAAATTCGTAACAAAATCTATTTTATATTCGCTATCTGTTGAAATATAAATTTTATAAGTAATACAAAAATTCCCTAAAAGATTGCATTCTCAAATAGCGTTCGGGGAGGCGTAACCGTTGCAATACATTTGGGGGCGAACAATAAAACTAGAACGATCTATATCTATAAGAAGGCAATATTGGTTTTACTTGTTTGCTCATTGCGCCTTGACAATGAGGTCCATGGAGGAGGAGGATATTTATCATAATGAAGAAACGCCAAAATTAATTAACAGTCACCATATCTATGTACCTACTTTTTTAGCTCGCTGGGAAACCTGGGAAACCTGGGAACTTACTGTTAAGACACTCTGTTCCCATAAATACCCCGTAATTTGCCTCGTCACTAGAGCGAGAAAATTAAAATATTAAATATAGTCTATATTATAACAAAATATAACTTCAACATAGAATGTATTTTTACACCTATTCAGGAAATACTTATATGTACTTATTACAACACAAAAGTAGTTTTTAACCCAAAAAACTACCCGGGTCCCATCGGAGAAGTACGTAACATTATATTTTTTTTGCGTTCACCTTCGTCTGAAACTATGTATTTTGGGTAAATTCAGGAATGTTGTTTAATAGGGTGGAACAGCGGCTAAGTGGTGAGTCCACATTTTATTTACGGTTCGTGGACGTGCAACGTGTGAGGAATTACTTTGTGGCTACTGTCTAGTGACGTCATATGTCTGTAAAAGGTGTTATGGGTAAGCTGACTTGAAGTGATATTTATTAGAGGTCGTCGTGGTACAGGCGTTTGTAAACGTGACGGTTGTGTCGTGATGGTTGTAGATTCGATTCTCCCTCCGGAGAATAAATTATTTTCATTACTCCGTTCGTGTTGAAAAAGTGCGGCGTTAAATTTCGTTTCATTGGATTAAGTAATTGAATAACATTTATAATACCCTTATATTTTCTAATTTATATAGTATATACATAAAAAATTTAAAATTATATAAATGGTAGGTATGTAGAAGATAGGAATATTATTTTTATTATTTTTCCATACATCATCATATTAAATAACACCAGAGGGTAATTTCTCGTGGTCATTTCTCAAACGAATAACTTACACCTCTGGGGAACTCTAAGATATCAATAAGGGCAGGCTTCCTTATTTTAAGAAAGTGAAGGGAGAATGCAGCTATGGAATGGTATTTTGTAGAGGGTGGAATATCTTATTTTTTATTTTATTATTTTACTTATTCTTGTCCATATATTTTAGGGTTTTATGAAAAAATATGTATTTTTACGCCATTTTATACGGTTCAAGCAATAGTTGTGAGTTCGATTATCAGTATAGGAATGTTAATACTTTTAAATTACTTTTAATTTTTCCAGACTGATAAGAGCGCGGTGCTGGGTTACGGTATTCAACGCAACTTAGGCCGCAATGGGTGCAATTGGTGCTCGAGGGTATAGTTTCCACTAAGGGAAATGAATCGTTTTTATTTCTTTGCTTAATGCCACGAAGATAGCGGCGGTGTTGAACTCCGCTAGTATAGTAAGGGAAGGGGAATGTGGGAAGTGACTTAACATTATATTCCCTCTGCCTCCCTCTGACGTGAAATAAAAATAATTTTAATATATAATATTATAATTTGTAACTTATAACTAATATTTCTATAAGCTTAACACAAATCAACCGGTCATCTCTTACAATATAACGCAATAAGTTAAATTAGATCCACCCCGCATAACTTGGGGTGGGTTACCCATAAATTGATACCCTCACTAAATCGAAGTGCGAGTATAAGCGATTTATGTTGGTACTTATTATATTAATAATTGAAATTCTTTGCTGGATTCAATATTATTATATTATACAGTTTTTTTATATTTTATTTTTATTTAGAAAAGTATTAATAAGCCTTAGCAGTTTTACGCTTGTATTTGTATATCCAAGTAACGGTTTAGATAAAGTGGACTTATTATTTCTATCTTCAAGACATATCAATCATTTAACTCAAATTCAGGAATTTGGCGGAAATCAAAAGAGCCTAACGTATTTACAGTAGTAATCGGGGCATTTATGGATTCGATTCGAATTCCACTCGAAGGAATGAAATGTATCTACTATCTATTATTTATGTTGTCGGTTTGTAGTGTTATATTGCCAAAAATGAAATTGCTTGAAAATTCGGTGAAAAATGGGGAAAGAAGTGTCCTAACACTAGGTTTCCAGGTTTCTTCTACCTATCCTGCTTTGTGTCCCCACAATTCAGAGTAAAACTAAAAAAAATGTGCCTAGTAAAAACATTACTACAAATTTACTTAAAAATGAACAATTTTAAAATCTTTAAAATATAAATTTAGTATATTAAAAATTCATATCCAGGATATTACATGAACGTGTACGATCCGTTTAAATGTACAAAACAAAAGGAACGTCAGCATGTAGATGACAGATCACGTAGAACGTTGCTACTGCTATATCATATTTTATAGGATCTTCTAAATATAGAACATAATATTAAAAATATTATAAATGTACATTATATAGTGCAGTAAATACACTAGTAAAAATATCTTAAACTGTTTTATATTAAAAATATTTTATTA
This sequence comes from Heliconius melpomene melpomene, assembly GCA_000313835.2. Classification (NCBI taxonomy): domain Eukaryota; kingdom Metazoa; phylum Arthropoda; class Insecta; order Lepidoptera; family Nymphalidae; genus Heliconius; species Heliconius melpomene. The sequence goes on along the minus strand of HE669422.1, from coordinate 95,586 downwards.
AAATAAAAAATATATATATTAAAACTAGTTACTTAACTATAAGAGTGTTGGTACTGGAATTGCCTTTCCCTAAGTTTGGTCGGCTTTAATACAAATTAAAGTGTGGTGGGTTGTGGGTTTGATCCCCAGTTTAGTAAATTTTCTTTTCCCCACTCCTCCTGCTGTGTGCGGGATACAGGGAAGCCTAGGTTTAAAACACTACGACAACACTTCAACTACTTTAAGACACTACTACGAAACCTAGTGTTAAGACACTCTTTTCCCCATTTTCCGTCGAATTCCGAAGGCGTTGTTGCGTGTTGAGTGGCAGAAGTCAACGCCGCCCTCTGCCTCGTCGACACTAGAGCGAAGAAATGAAAATATAAATATAAGTAAATATTTTTTTTCTTCGAGTGGGGATAGAACCCATAACCAAGTAGCTTTTACAGTATATGTTTACACATAATCATCTTTCTGAGTGAGAATCAAACCCACAAACGTAGCGCATTTACAGTAAGAGATTGTGTCAACATTGTGGTCTCTTTAAGAGTATTAAATATTTAATTACATTTAAAATTTAATAAATGAAACAATTGACTCGTCCAACCTTACAGCGATCTCTTCATTATACTAATTTAGGGTTTAATATCAATTGGAGGTCAATTACTTCTGGTTCATTGGGTGCCCAAACGGTAATCAAGATGAAACCAGTAACTTATAACATTTTATATGTAAATGAGAAATCTTATGGCATTTTCTGTGAATTATTGTGCATTAAAACTTTCTAAATTAACTTAAAATACTGTTTTATAGTGCTGAAGTATTTGTATGATAATATTAATTACTGTAAATGAATATATACTGTACAGATCTACAGATAGAGGCCCTCGTGGCCGGGTTTGAATGAAAAGGGAAGGTGTTGGGTTTGATCCCCAGTTTAGTAAATTTTCTTTTTTGGCTTCACGCTGTATCCCACATATAGCATGATAGGCAGAGAGAGCCTGGAATGTGGGGAACGGAGTGTCTTAATAGTAGGTTCCCTCTGCTATCCTGCAAAAAAGTCATCAACACACTGGTATTGTACATATACTCGTATGTATGTGTACCAGCAAAAGAAATCATCATTAACAATGTTTACGTTATTTTTAAGGTCAATATTTCCCCCCCCCCCATAACCATAAAATCATATTAGAACTTTGGAAATGAAAAAAGTTTCTCAATAAAATGTTTTTTGTTCGGATCGTGTTTGTGTTGACCAATCCATTATAAAACCTTTCACGAGCGATCACAATGCAGTTTCAGTTTAAATTTTACTAACGTATATTGTATTTTTGTATAAGTATATTTTTTGTTTTCACCTTCAGAAGAAACAGTCGAAAATTTTCAATTTGTGGAAATGATGAGAATCCTAGATTTTAGAATAGATTTGTTTAGTTTGGTCTTATTAGCCACTGTAGCGCTGCGGCACTGACTCAGTGTAAGAAAAAAAACGTAAAAAAGATGGTTGTGGATTTGATTTTCACTCGTGGACAGAAGCTGTTGTTGAGTACATCAGCCATTTTAAAATCCATTCTCAAAGAAATCACTGTCATAATAAAAAAAAATATATATTAATTTCATAATTCTTTTTGGTGTAAATGGTGGCGTTGAAATTGAAAAACCGCAAACACACATTTGCCATATTTTGCGTATACTAAGCCAAATTATATTAAACAAAATTCAACGTGAAAGGACAATTGCGGCTTGTTTCATTGTTGTTGAATAGCTTATTTTTATTCATTTCATATATTCAATGAAAATTTTATTTAAAAATAAGCATTTTTTTTTAATCTTGTGAATAAAGAGATGATAGAAAAAAACTAACAAATAATATATAGGTATTGTTGGCAAAAGGTTAAAAAAGAACTGTATAACATATAAAAACGATTTAAAACTTATATTTGTAGTTCACTTCATACAATATGAATCCATACGTATACGTTTGTCAATTTTATTCGCCGCGTAATCAAAACTTGTAGGGCATTTCCCGTTGACCTACATTTATAAACTTGGGCAAGAAGTGAGAACTTGCAGCACAAATAAAGAAAACAATCCGAAAAATTAAAATTTATATTTATTTAACAGATAAAAACTTTTACAAACTTATAATGTAGTTCAGTTTCTACAAAATAAGTGTAAGTGCCCGTAAACTTAAATTGATCAACTTTATTGGTACGTATCATATATGGAACACTTTTCCCTATATACAAACATTGATTTTTCTGTATTTATTTTTCCAATAAAGTAAGCAAAGGGAAACTATTGTTAAGACAGTACGCACACATAATTTTCGACACATTGCAGAACTTAACTCCGACAGTACACAGTCAACTACACATTTTAAACAATACTTAAGTAAAGTCATTAAATAATTTTAGCTATAAATGTTTAAATACAGAATGAAATAACATAAGCAAATGTGGAGATGCCAAAATAAAATAATATAATATAATGAAAAGTATTGTTGGAAAACATATAATAATATGAAAAATTTTGGCAGAGTACCCTCCATAATTCAAAGTGCACTTGTGGCATGACATCAAAATTGTCGCTTTATAGTAGTGAATAAAAGCAAGTTGAAATCCACTCTCGAATATGTTCAGTATAGAGTAAAATAACAAATGTGATTCTATGATATGACGAATGTTAGTACAAAACAGGAATCGTTTTCTTGATAGGAAATATTGAAATCGATTTTAGGGAAAATTAGGGGATTAAAAATATAATATAAAAATAGATAGACCTAAGGAACGAAAATTTTTACTTAGAACTGTTATAGCCAGTTATTAATACATCGTCGTGACACAGAGGCACATCACCTGACTGTTAACGCGAGGGTTGTGCATTCGATTCCCACCATTCACAATCTGGTAAAAAGAGGAAACGTGGAAATTCAGCGGAAAGTGGGAAACAGAGTGTCTGGGCTCCCTCAGTTCTACCCTGCTATGTACGGAATAGGATACAGGAAGTAAAATAGCAAAACGTTTTTTTTTTTATTAATCGCATAACAGTTCTATATTTAACTCTATACGTTATATTGAAATCAAAATTGAGCTTTGTGTCGTTACCAGATGGAGAAAATGAAAATAATTAATTCCGAGTGCGAATCAAACCCATAACCGTCGCGCTTACAGCCATATTCTGCACTGCGCCAGAACGGTCGCCTTTATATATTATATACATTTACTATGAATATCAACCTTATACTAAACAATTAAAGTATAATAGATACTCTAGTCCCAAACATCCCACCGCGTCATTTCAGTGTACTTTATTAAATGCAATATATATTCAGTATAATTTGTCTCAGAGGAATTGATACTAAACGTGGTGTGTAGAATGAAATTAAATATAGAATATATGTCTGTCTGTATGTTTTTAATATATTCATAGTTGCGATGGTTGTAGATTCAATCCCCATTCAGGAAAGTGACCAAACGGAGTGTTTTGACACTATGTTTTTTTGTCAATCCCATTATGTTGTGCAGGATGTGCCGCGAAAAAGAAATATACATAAAAATATACCAACACTTATATATTTTCTGACAACCTTTTAAAAAATACAATAAAAAGAAAATTTATGCTATAAAATCACTACATTTTCATTACTAAGAAACAATAACAAAAAAAATATAAAGAACGGCAAAGTAAAGTAAATTTAATATAACACGTTATAGTCAAAGTTCGTGTAATGAACGGCAAATGGTCTCTATTTCATATTTATTATAGTTGCATACAAAGTTTCATATTAATACCGCTTACGTTTGCCGATGGGAGAAATAATTTAGTTTTTAAAACTTTAATACTAATACTTTATTTTAATTATCTACGCTTTCCTGCAATAGCTGAATGGGTAGGTGATTAACATTATTTTACTTTTTGCTATTATTTTGTGGATTTTTGTGAATTTGGAAGTGGTTCTATTTCCTTGTTTATATGTTTTTGCTTCAGATTATATCCTGCGTAAGGCGAAGCAGTACTCTCTCCAGCACACCATTAAAACACTCCTTTCTCCAATTTTTAAGTCGTTATGGGTTGAGTGGTAAAAAAATTATTATAATATATAGATAAAGGACAGTGAGGTTAGGTTCCCTTTGCCTACCCTGCTGTGTACAGGATATAGCGTGATTCAATTTGATTTATAAAGAATTTAAAACTCTTCGATTCTTGTTTTAATAAACGAAAACAGAAATGAAAATTACGAGTAATTATGATTTTTTACGTTTCAAAACTTTAGCTGAAACTGGGAAACAGAATGTATACTTAAGCCTTCTGGTAGTTACTATAAAAAGTTTTTTTTCGTTCTTTAATTAGGTACTTTCTTTCTTGCTTATCCCTAATGGAGCATGAATGTGCGGGAAAGTTTAATACATAACTAACGAACACTAAAGTTAGGGTTTCCGGGAATGCTACCCTTAAATTAGAAACAATTTGAAAAGTAGTTACGTCTGTGCTATATACATATTACTTTAACCTTACTAGATATATTATGACTATAAAATGACCACCACCACCACCACCGAGGACGCAATAGACCGTACAAAGTAAAGTAGGTTGAGTAGGAAGGCAGACCGTGGTAATAGCCGGCATTAATGCCAGGAAGAAGAAGAAGAATAAGAGCTAAAATGAAAGAGTTAAAATAAGTGTATAAATATATTTTGGATCCATATTTTTATAGGTATTCTTATCTCCTCGTTCTGATAATAAGAGTTCTGCAGCAACTTTGATTTCCACAATTATTTACGTACATGTCTCCGAAATGAAGAGAATGATGGGGAACGGGGTGTCGTAACTCTTTGCTTACTTTTTTATATATGTGATACAGGGTAAACTTAAAGATATAAGACATATATTTATTAAAAATGCAAAAACATAATTCAAATCTTACACTAAAAAAACTGTCACCAATTTCACAATTGTGATTTTGTTTAAAATATTGTAATAAATAAAATAAAAATTGTGTAAGACAAATATAAAAGAATAGAAGCGAAAAATTTTTCGAGACAACCTAAATCACTCAAATAAGGGGAAGAGGGTTCGAGTCTACTACGAGGGTAACATTGAACGACGTTATATTAGTAGAAGTTTGTAACTGTTACCAATTTAGTATTTTGTATATTTAGTATGACTTTTTCTGGTGTTATTTTAGTTTAATTTATTTATCTGGAAATACTAAGTAGTGTTCTTTTATTTTATATACCTTATACTTGTTATTCTTATATTGTTTTTTCTAGAAAATAACTTATACCCATATTTTGTTTCTATTATAATATTAAATTATATTCTAAACTCGACAATTATTTTAACAATTTTTAAAACCAAATTTAAAAAAATGCATAGGGATTAATATCTCCAAAGCTATCTTATTTTTGTAGGACGTCAAATAGAAAGGAGGAAGCTCATAAAGTTATACCTCGTATCACTGTTTCATATATTTTTACGGGAAGCGTAAGGAAGAAAATTTTGTATTTTCCTTGACAAAATGAGAGCTAAGGCTCACGGCTTGCAGTATAAAAGGTGAAAAATCTGGGGGTTGCGTGAGATTTTTTGTGGATCAAGGGTTCCGTCATTTACGCCTATTTAATATAAATCATACGAATGTAGTTTATTATATTTTGTATAAGTATACGAGTATGTACATCGACTCTGACCGCATGTACCGCATATGTAAAGAGGCCAATCGTAGCACAGGGGCACAAGGGTGTGAATGTTAACACGACTGGCTGTAGTTTGGACCCTCCCCCAGAGGAAATTAAATATTTATTTATATTTATAGTCTGTATTTCTTGGTTTTGGTGTCGAGGCAAAGCGTGGCGTTGAGTTTCGCTACTCAACACACAATGCTCCTACAATTCGACAGAAAAAATGAAATGTCTTAACACTAGCTGTGGTATGGCCTACCTGTGGCAGTGTTCGAACTCTTTAACATTCTAATATAAATCACAAAAAAAAACATACAAAATAAGAACTAAATCAACAATCCTGGTAATTAACAAGCAAAGGCTTTCATTGTTCGCAAAAAAAATTCTCATTTTCTCAACGCAAGAGATCTCTGAAATATAAACATCCCTGAGGTACGTTAGCTATAATTGCAGCCTCCGGTTGAAAGGACCAGATGAAAGGCAGGGGCTGGATGTAGACCGCCATACATACACTAACCTATCTTATCTCCAGAAGTGTAAAGTACATTTTCAGTATGTGCATTATATTCTTATTAATATTAGAGTCTTTGTGGGTAGAAAAACGTTTGAGAAAGCGGTTATATTATTCAATTGGTTCAATGAATTGTATGTAGGTGCATTTGTGCAAATTAGACTGACGACTTAGTGGGAACCTGGGAACCTAGTGTTAAGACACTCAATTACCGATTAAAGCACTTCAGTTCTACACTTACTGTCGAATTATTGATCCACTCTGTGTTAAGTAGATAACTCAACGCCGCATTTTGCGATGTAAAAAAGATATTAAATATTTTGTTCCAAGTTGGAATCGAATCTACAACCACGCACGTAGAGTTAGATGTTGTCGCATTAAGCTATGACGGTACTATAATTGTTTTCGAAACATATTCTATTTCTAAATATTTTTTACCGCTTTTAATATCAGCCACATACGACCCTTGTCGGTTACAGATTTACATGAATTTTAATTGAGGTACAGGTATATTATTATAATGTATACGATTTTTTTTAATGAAAATGGAACCTTTCGTTTTTATTTCACTGGGTTCCAAGGGACTAAAACAGATTTGATTTTCATATAGGAAATTATTATTATTTTTTATTATATTTAATCAAAATAAGGAATATAGCGTTTTAAATTTATATTTGTGTAGATAGAAGATATTTGTTTTATTAATGAAGAGAGTATGAATGTGTAGCAGATTTTCCTTTTATATTTTTTAGAGCTTAGAAAAATAAAAGGAAAATCTAAGCTTAGATCTTTATGGACTTACCACATCGGTGAGGTACTCATCGAGTTTCAGGGTAAGAAGCACAGCAGACCGAAAGATAGTTTTAAAATTTCTTAGTTTTATGAATAAAACGTTATTAATTATTTTACATTACCTATGAAATAATTCACGTACAAATATGACGAAGTAGGCCATAATTTTTGCTATAACAAATTTATTGATTTGTAATATATGTAACTCAGTTCTTCAAATAATATGTCGCTTTGCTCACGGTTCACTGAGAGCGTGTGCTTAAATGTGTTTAAAAATTAAAGCTTCAGGAATCAAATCTAGCAAAAAAGCTCTTCAAACGAGTGTGTGCTTTTGATCAATTTTGTATAAATATACGTTCACATGAATGATAATTTCCACTCTTTAGTCGACGTTTTTTCACATTGTCGTTTTTATTAATTTTACGAGGTTCTATTATAGTATATATATTAATTTTTTCATATAAAAATATATATATATATAAAAATTAAAAAATAATAGGCTATTCTTCCATAATATTTGGTCATATAATACAAATTCTTTAATTCCTATAGCTATATTTAATCTAAGTACTGTAGCAATTTCGATGATCACATTAGTCTGACCAAGGATGGCCAGAGGCGATGCCTTTAGCGCTTTAGGTACACCCAACGCAAGCTTATCGAATTCTGATTAAAATAACATATAATTTAATAACTATGTTTTTATATTATATGAAAAGTAAAACGTGGGGAATGACTCAATTTACGTGGTCTTTGAAAACACTTAAGTGTTATATGTAGCTGCTAATCTATTTTGTTTGATAATATTGCTACAGAGAGAGAGAGAGATTGAGGCCAGTCGTAGCACAGGTACGTGACTCACAAGTATGTGACTGTAAACGTGACAGGACGTAGATTTGATTTCCTCAAATTATCAAAATATTAGAAATTTCACTTACTCGAGTGGAAATCGAACCCACAACACGTCATACGCTTGTGCTTTGCGCTACGAAGGGCCTAAAAAATATAATTCTATAATAATTATTAAGAGGCTAACAATTCCTTAAAAACAATTATAAATCCAACAAATCAATTCAATACCGCCGCTAAGTAAATTCAATTTTGTCACTTAGAAATTAAATATAACTTGTTGAATATTCATTCATAAAATTGAATTATTTAATGAAATTATTCAGGATCTTATAGCGGCCCCAGTTTGTCTAATGGGTTTGATCAAAAGATTTTATTAATGCAACACCTGTGACGCTACAAATTAAGATATTTCAGTTAAGTATGTTTTGATTATAGCATAATTAATGGACAGGTGGATTTTTCCTCTTTAAATTATTTATTTTAACATTGCTCTATTTCCTTAGTCAACGAACTCTAGCAGTCCCCAATTTTCTTTTTCCATTTCCTCGATCTGATAACAAGAGAAAGCATGGCGTAGAGTTCTTTTACTAAACTTTCTGTCACGAAAATTCACACTGTATCGCAGCAGCATTCACATTCATAGCAGGGTAGGCAGAGGGAACCACGAATACTAGTATTAAGAAACTCCGTACCGCATTAACATTTTTCACTCCACTCGGATCAATGAATTTTATTGCCTTTGCTCTGGTAACAAGAGAGCACGGCGTTTAATTCTGCATTTCAACAAAAAATGTCATGAAAATTGTGTGTAAATATTTATAGATAAAATAGCAGGTTAATGATAAAAGACAAAAAAAATCTTAACCTTGACAAATTGTTAGCTTTTACTACTATAATCGCTAAATCTTACAAAATTATATAATAATACATTATCCTTCCAACATCCATTTAAAAAAGGCTTATATTATATCGGTATAATATAATACTTTTCGTTGGCTGAAAATATGTTAAAAGGCAATTTAGGTTGATATCTGACATTTGTGGTGCTCTAAATAAGTGCCTCTCATTTCATTTGGAAACGCTGGAAAGTGACAAGTGCTGTGTTTACACACTTTCGAATGTAAATAGCAGAATATTTTTGAATTTACACACTTTTTTTCAATATGTTTTGCGGTCTCTTATATGAAATGATAATATATGTGAAAAGACCGTCGTGGCATAGTAGGAGAGCGTTTGATTGTAAGTGGTTGTGGGTTCTATTACCAATTAGGAAATCTATTACGTAATATTCAAAATTTTGGGGCCAGTCATGGCATGGCGCAGTGGCATAAGTTTGTGACTGTAAATGCGACAGGATGTAGGTTCGATTTCCTTTCGAAATAAAATATTTAATATTTTCATTTCTTGGCTCTGGTGTCGAGGCAAAACGCGTTGAGTTCTATACACAATCCCTCTTAACTGGTTAAGATTTTTTCTTCTAATAATTGAAGAAAAGTCGCAAGTGTGTACATTTTAAGGTGTATTGGAAAGGAAATGGTATTGTTGTCATGGTTTTTATAAAATTAAATAAGATGTGTTTTGTTTTAAGAGCTGTCATATAAATTATTTCAAGTATTTGGCTATTGAGTTATTTTTTTCTTCCGTAATTTAAATATATTACTTTTTTAGTAGACAACAATAATAATAAATACATATACGCCAGCTGTGGCACAGAGGCTCCAGCGTGTGACTGTAAGCGCGACAGGTTGTGGTTCAATTCCCACTTGAGGAAATGAAATATTTAATATTTTCATTTCTGTGCTCTGGTGTCGAGGCCTACTCTGTCATGTATATAATGCGGGTTAGGAAAAGGGAATTTTCGAGACATTGCGTGTTAAGTGGCAGAACTTAACGCCGTTCTTTGTATATTTTGTATATTAAATAATACAATATATTTACATGCTCTCGGTCTCTCTTCTATTATGTCTCCTTTATTGGTACAATATTTCCGTCAGCATACCCTCGAGTTCTTTGTAAAGCTGACAGACACAATTAGCTCGGAAACCCTTGTATTGTTTAGTCTATCCAGCTTTTATAAATAGTCTGCTTTTACTTTTCCCTTGATAGTTGAAACTTTTGATTTTTTAAAAGCTTGTGTTTAACTTTTTTCTCTAAGTTAAGTTTATTAAACTAGACTTTACTGGAGTTAAACTGTATTTGCGTTTTGACATTTTTAAGAATAATAATTTATTATTTAGACGTTACTTTGGTTATTTAGGAAATATCTGAATACAAATTACAGTAGTCGGTTCAATTCTCACTTACTGTACTTTACATATAAAGTATAGTTTAATAAAAAATATTTTTGTCCTGTCAACAAAATATAAATGATTGAGTTCAATCATTCATTAGAGTCTCTCTGTCTACCCTGCTGTGTGCGAGGTAGGTTAATACAGAGTGAACCTAATTTATTTTATTTTATATTTTAATTTTTTATACCAAATTTCAAAAGCATGTCAGCTAAAAATTCGAGACACCATAATATAAAATATTCAAAAAAATATATGAATCCATCCTATTTCATATGTATGGGCGAAAATCTGAATAAAATGTGAGCACTCGATTCCTTTATTACGAATACCTGTGCTTTATTCCACCCTTGACGTCAACGACTTTGGATAATTCAGCATATCCAATATTTCATAAATTTTCACACATTCTTTTATGTATTGTATACGTTTTTAATATATTTTTTATGTATAAACGATTATATAAAAAATATTTTATGTATATTATATGGAGTGGAGCCTTGCCATGTTAAAAATCGGCTTGTTTTCTACCAAGCAAAACCAAGTTAAATCCTTGTCTATTTTGGTTTGCGTATATAAGTGTGAAAAAAATACATATTACTCTTTTTAAAACGTAGCAATTTATTAATTTGAAACAATCACCAAGCAGCTAGTTGAGACTTTAAGTATTACATCTTGTGTTGCATAGGAGGCAAGAGCAAAACTTTTTTCTCATTTTCTTAGTTCGCTTTTATCAATACTGATTTTTGTCAGTATTATGTCACGTTGTCAATTATTTTTTTGTAATACCAAGGCAATTATAAAAGAGTTTCATTTGACTATTCTTAGTTGTAGGTTCTATTTGCAATCGAGGAAATGTATAAAAATGTTTTTTTTTTGAGTTTAGTTTAGTTTAGTTTTCTTTCTAATGCACAATGACTTTAATATGGGAATCTTACCAATTTAGCCTTTTTAACATTTAATGCGAGAAAAAAATGACTATTTCAATTATTTATAATTAAATTTAAAAACTTCTATCTTAACGTTAAATTCTCACACACGCTTGTGCCCCAACGCCTCGAATAACCTTAAGATAAAAATTGGAATGCAAATAACCTATTATATAAATTATACATAAATTTTACATAATATTATACATTATAAAGGCTAGTTCGAACGTGACGAATAAAGAAACGTTTTTATATGAAATGAAACGTGAACCCGCCAAACTATGTTAGTCCCATGCTTCACTAAAGATGAATATTCATTTATGCGTAAAATTTTCTTAAGGAAATTCAAAATATTCTCTCACAATCGAACACCTTTCGTATAAAAGCGTTTGGTAGGTTAAGATATTTGGATATACTTCGTATGAAAAGTTAACTCAATAAATGTCAGAAATGTGTGAAAGTTGTTAAATTATTTATTTAATAATCCTCACTCAATTTTCACATATATTGAGTAGGGTCTTTCAATTTTTAAAAAGTTATAATAGCCAACTTCAAATATTTCTTTTTAGAAAGCTGTACAAAATAATAAAAGTTATATTAGTTATATTAGGAAGTACTGCAGGTTTTACGTGTTTCCAATAATATTAAAAAAATAAGCGTAGAAATAAGAAATAAACGAATTCACTCCGCATTTCAGGATGTGGACAGTGAAACTGTTAAGGCACTGCGTCTCAACGGCCTCAGGCTCTGCGAGAAATCCGCCAATAAAATAAATTATAAAATAATAAGCTTATTTAAAATACACATATATATATATAATTTTCCATTAAATATATTGACTTTTTGAGTGTATCAAATAAATAAAACGCCAACAAAAACCGTCTAAAAAGCAACCTTCGCCCTATTTCCGTGGTAATGAAGTATTCATCACTCGCCTCCAGTGTGTAACGCTGTAGAGTTAATTTACAAGCTGATGGCGTGCAGTTGATGGAATTGATATGGTTTAGGTAAATAAAGTGTATTTTTTATATCAGTTTAGCACGCTGTATCCCGCACACAATATGGCGGACAATTTAGTGTTAAGATACTCTGTTCCTCATTTTCCGCCGAATCCTGCAGGCATTGCATGTTCAGTGCCATCAGATCACCATCATCATCATCAACCAGATACATAAAAAAACGCTCATAACAAACACCAAGCCTTACCGAATATATTTTAAGCTGTTAATGAAACGCTATTCGAAGCTTTTGATGGAGGCTAATTATAGCGCTGCATCGACACTCTAATCTACATGGTAATAACAACACTATATATTAACTTTAAACAAATGACATCACTAAATGGAAATTTACATTTATTTATATTGCAAGGTAGAATAGAAATTTATTTTAATTTTAAATGTATGTAAGTTAATTTGTTTGTGTATTCATTTTATATTTATTTAATACAAAATAGATTAGTAGTGTTATTAGACAAGGAAAATTGTTTTTTTTTAGGATTATTTTTATCTTGAGATCAGTATTGTAGTTGGGGTATGAATAAAGAATTATATAGAAATAATTCTTTATTCTAATAAAATATGTAGAATACACAAAATGTATATATAAATAAATAGAAATTTAGAATAGAATTCTTCGTAGCGTCAAGCCTTCGGGTATAAGGAAGCAATATTAAATTAATTAATAATATATATTTTAAAAAGTAGGTAGGTTCCTCTCGAGGAAGTAAATATTTCTTTACGTTTATATTTCCATTTCTTCGCTCTGGTGTCGAGGCGAAGCGCGGCATTGAGCGCCACTCAACAATGCCTCCAATGCAATGCCTCCAGAATTCGGCAGAAATTGGGGGACGGAGTGTCTTAACACTAGGTTCCCTCTGCCTACCCTGTATGCGGATACAGCGTGACGCTGATATAACAAATTAAAATTTTCAAACAAACACACTTTCAATATTTGGCTATAATTCATTGACATACGACACAGAAGTTTGTCATACGACACCCTCGGGTGTTGAAATTTCGTAGAAACTCAGTCGATCTTAATTAATTAGTCCACGGTCCCATAACTCGCGTACAAACATTAAGTTCAGCTATATACTTAGAGAACTCTATCCATTTTCCCATTATAAAACTATATAACATAGTAAAGTCATTAGTTAAAATAACTTTTTAGAAACTTATAGAACTTATAGAATCCCTTTATTGTCCGTCTATTCGTCTGTCAAGACCACTTATTTCGACATGAACAGACCTATATGAAATTTAGACAAACATTAAGTTATTATACATATAAATATTTTAAATTTTACTTCGTACATTTTTAAAATTTTTCGTGAAAGAGAAATACACCATCCATCAATCGTTGTTCATTGTTTAAATAAGAAAAATATATATCTTTTTTCACAAATAAACACACAGGGCCACTGGAATTCCCAAGATATTTGGAGCGGATACACGTCGCAAAGGCTTCCGTTTCCGTTCCGTATATCCGTTAGACCTAATTAAATAACGTGTTAATTAGAATTACTTTTTATTATAGACAATTCAATTTTCTAAAGTAAGTATAGGTTTGGATTGATTTTGTTAAATTTGAAGAATTTTCAATTTATTTTTTGGTGAGCTTTTTCTTTTATAATATTATTAAATTAGTGTTTTAAACTTAATTGTGCACTTATAGTGTTTATGCAATGGACAAATATTTTTTTTAAATATTTATTGAATAAATTTGATAAAATAATTATTATTCTTAACGCTTTAAAGCATTTTCAGTTTTTTTAAAATTCATATATAAATAAAACAGCATAAACAAATATATTTACAAAGTTAGATAATATAAATTTTAGTTTGCCAAAGCCAAACTCGAAACAGAGCACAAAATAAATTCGTTAAATCTTGATCGATAGTTACCAGCCACCTGCAATAAGTACGTAGTAAATACAGCTAGTGAAGTTTAGTTAGAAAAACACCGGTAAGTGCAATGAATCACCTGCGAAGAGTCAAGGAAAGTTGTTCCAGCCCTGTCTGGTGAAGGAAACTTTGTTTGATGGTACCTTGGTAGTTCTTAGGAAATCCTATCTAGTGTTCTTAAAGTTTCTTAATAGGAATTGTTTTCTGTTTAGATTTCGTTGTCTTTTTATCTTTTCTTTCTTTGTGCTGGGGTCGTATTTTTTATTTTTAATATGAGTGAAGGGTAAATTTTTTTAACAACTTAAGGCACTTCCGTTCGCAACTTTCGGATAAATTCTGGATGCATTGCGTGTTGATTGGCGTAACTCAATGCCACGCTTTGCCTCGGTACCAGTGCGAAAAAATATATTTACATAATATGTATAATGTACATGTATAATATACCTTCAGTGATTTAGTAATAAACTCATTTCTAGAGAATTATATATAAGGTAAATTTCGTCTATATCAATTTTCTGTACATGAAATGTTATACATCGTTTAACATTAATTCAAACCCATTTGCCTAAGTTTGTTTAGTCTGGACTTTAAACCAATTTGAGTAATACAAGATAATTCTAGGGAGAGCGAGTGTAATCAATACTGTACGTAACGTATGAGATCGAGCGTGACAAGTTTAGATAAGATTGTTATTTATATAATTTACGTAAATACATATGTATATACTTTGAGGCCAGTCGTGGCGCATAGGCACTAGCGTGCAACTGTTCGTGCGTGAAAAGGTTCGATTCCCACTCGAAGTTATGAAATATTTACCATGGCGTTGAAATCCACCATTGAACACGCAATGCCTGCAGAATTCGGCGGAAAGTGGGGAACGAAGTGTAATGTTTTATGCATACATTATTATGGATTTCCTATTTTTGGAACAGAGTGTCTTAACACTAAGTTACCCTCTGCCTATTCTGCTATTTGCAGGATATGGCGTGAAGCTGATGAAATATTACAATAACAATAAAATCCCTAAAGAAACAATTATAGCAAAAAAAACATCCCAAAATAATACAAATAAACATAATATTTCATAATGAAAATAATTTTATAAATTTGTAAAGATTAATTAGCACACTTTGAGTAGATTTATTTTTGTGAAATTAATTCAAGTCGATTCGAGGTGACGCGACAGTGATCAATATTGGAGACAAAGATGGATGCGGCGTATATTTCATTCGGGAGAAAATCATTCTTGGAAAAGTTAGGGAAAGTCGGTGCGGTGAAAAAATTATATTTTGGTTAGCTTTAAGTTAATTAAATGTTATTAATATATGTTATTAGTAAATTATATTTATGAATAAAAATTACTTACATTTATGTATTTTTTCCGTAAGACATTCCGTTCCCCATGCACCGTCATTTTTGAGACATTACGTACTCAGTTGTAGAACTCAACGCCGCGCTTTGCTTTCATAACAGAGCGAAGAAATGAAAATAATTCATTAGAATCGAACCCACAGCCGCTGTGCCACTGCGACATGACATATAAATGTCTTAATTGTTATTACAGTCCATTAGTCTCATATTTAAAGATTAAATCAATAATTTTTATGAAAAAAAATCACATACTTAATATTATGTACATTTACAACGTATTTCCAACACTAACTGCCCTTACAAACGGAGAATGGAGTGATTTATAACTAAGTTTTTTTTTGAAATGACACTAAACACAAATGTTACAAAAAGTGTCACTAATAAAGCTTGAGATCTCTCCACAATACTACATGCGTTTGTCGATGTTGACTCGATTGTTAAACGATTGCCTTTTGAAAGCCTCGACTTTTGCTGTCAAACCCTTTACTGAAACAACTATCGATGCATTAGTATATATTTCCTTTATAGACGAAGGCACTTATATTGGCATAATTTTAATTGTCAGCATAAAAAATATACGTTAAAATCGTACAATCGGTTTTTCGATAGTTAATCGATGTAGCTAGCACGAATGTATCGATTTACTCTCCAACAGTACATCGACCTTATTGGCTTCTGTATACCTGTCTATTATAATTGAACAATCATAGTAGATTCAATTATATTATTGTAATATGGTCTACTTGACTTCGATATTAACTCTCTGAAGACGTATATATATGTAAATGATCTTCGATCCAAGAGATCGATTATTTAAAAAAAAATGATAGAAAGAACGTGTGACTGTAACGCGACGGTTGTGAATTCGATTCCCTCTCGAGGGAGTAAATTATTATTTATTAATATTATCATTTCTTCGCTCTGGTGCTAAGGTAAAAGCACGGCGTTAGGTTATGCATGCTCAATATGCATTACCTCCGAGAGTTAGACCCCGCTACCCATTTTCCGTCTGAAGACATTGAATGTTGAGTATTGCAATTTAAGATCACGATTTATTTACGAGAGCGTAGAAATAAAAATAAATTTTATATATTCACCTGATTGAAAATCGAACCCGCAACCGTCGCGTTTAGTCACTGTGCCACGCCGACTTTCAATATATAAATAAATGTTAATAATAATAGTTGAAAATAATAAAGTCATTATATAAAACCTTGCCCCAACTTTTATTAAGAGTCTAACAATAGGCCAAATTAAACTGGAATGAGCAACAGTAATCACATTTAACGGCCGGAAATTAAAATTCTGAGTCCAAATATAATAAATTATTTTAGTTATTAGAAATAAAAAGATTTGTAAATATTTTTTGTTATATAATAATTTTACTGACTGATTTGTATTCATTATAATCTGGGTATTTACCCGATCTAATAGTAAATATTCATTCATGTCCTTGACTTTCTCCGCAATATCTTATATGAATTTAAAGTAAAAATCGAAAAAGAATATAGTAGATTAAACAAAAGATTTTTTTAGCTTTAAGCTGTATCCCACACATAGCAGCGTAGATAGAAGGAACTTTACCTCGTCACTAGAGCAAAGAAATTAAAATATAAAATATTTAATTTCCTCGATCGAGCCCACAACCTATGGCTTAACAGTCACACACTTGAGCCACTGCGCCACGACTGGCCTCAGATATTTTTATTTAAAAAAATATTTTCACCTATATGTTTCAATAGACTAGTATTAAAATATATTGTAATTAAGAGACGTATGAATGAATGAAGTAATTAAAAATTGATAATTTCTCATCTATTGAAGCAGACATTCAGGATGACATTTCTCATATTTCATGCATGATTATTATTTTCACTGTATTGTGTCGTATCAATTAAATGGGAATATATATTTTCGAATATGATAATTAACATTGTAATCAATTTGTAATATTACAAATTGTAATGGAATAATTAAAATAATGTTTTTTTTTTACTAAATATATAAGATACACAGAAATTTGACTACCTGATAAGTCTAGATGTTAAATAAGACTACTAAGCCTGGCCATGATTTTAATTATCCTTTCTTTTCCTGTATAACAGGATAGACAGAGGACATCTAGTGAAAGAATCTCTGTTCTTAATTTTCCACCAAATTTTCGAGAGTTTTGTCCACCAGAGGTAATAAACAAAAATAATTTAAATATGTTCCTTTTTTTGTCGTTCATCTCATCTACACAGGGAAATCGGACTCCCAAACATCGCGTTTAATCAGAGGCTGTACCACTGGGTTACGACGACCTTTTTTGTGTTGACAAATAATAAAAAAACACTGAACAAAAAACATCTAAAACACCAAAAATCATACCAAAAAAAATACATCTCCAAACCGAAACGGAAGGTTACTTTTAGAATTCAATCAAAACGTGCCTACATTTATGTTTATATATGAATACCAACCACAGGTAGCAACCACGCTACCAGCCTATAGATGGAATCGGACACAGTGGATATCTATTCGAAATTTTGATTTAAACCGTTCACAATCGCGTTCAATAACAATCCTTTCAGCTGTCACTCGATGTCCGTAACAGACATGGCAAAATATTCGTTTTTATTTCTATGGAGCTTACATTCAGATGGTTTACTTAAATTTCCTTGTGTTTTAAAACTATGATATAAAACATATAAGCGTGTATTTTTTATACTTTTGAAGAAGAAATGTAGGAGCTATTTGAATTAATTCAGTTTTGTTCTATTCTCTTGTTATCCATCAAAAAAAACATTCTGCAATGTTGTCATGTTAAAATATAAATAATTCAGTAATATAAAAAATATTTAAGGATAAAATCAGAGATTTGAGCTTTTAATTATTAATATGTAGTGGTCAGTCCATTAAGAAACTTAGTAAATAATTGACTATAACTAATATATGTAACAAGATTACCAACTCTGCGCCAGAACTGTGAAGTGAAGAATTGTAACTGTGCGTGCACTCGACAGGTTTTGGGTACGATCCCGCTTAAAGAGATAAAATATTGAAAATGTTAATTTTCTTCGCCCTGGTGTCGAGGCGGCGTTGAGTTCTGCCACTTAACACGCAATACTTCTAGAATTCGACAGAATTGGGGAATGGAGTGTCTTAACACTAGGTTCCCCCTGCCTACCATGCTGTGTGCGGTATACAAAAACCTAAAAAAAGTTGCTGTAGGTCCTTATATTTCATACAACATGAAATCCTCCCTTATATTTATTATAGGGAGCAATTTTCAAGCAATTGAATTATATTTTATATTCTGTACACGCGCCTTAGGACCCAGACAAGGCACATATTATAAGCGAATACCAATTATTGTTATGCATTCAATGAACCGAATATAATAGAAAAGTACGTGCGATGATTAAAATTTTTTTGAAGGCGTATGAAAGTTTTATTAAAATGAATATAAAGAAAACTTTATGAAATATATTCTAGTTTCATAGTAAGCATTCTCAGCGCAAAGGTCGTAGGTTCCATTCATAGTTGGGGAAATTAATTAGATACGCGGCGTAGAGTTCTGCTTAAATAATTAAAAAGACATAAAAATTCATAATTAACACTTTAAAGCTGATAAACAAACAAATACTACGAACAACGTTAAATCAACCGACCCTCACCTATAAATATTCAAATACGATTAAAATCAAACTAAACCTATATTAAAATAACAAACTAACGTCAGGCAATCAGGCTTAAACAAACTGAAGCAAATTGTTTGGTTAAATTTGAAATTTCAATTACTTAGGTATCATGTATATTATCTTAATTAAAACTAAAGTAAGTTTTGAACGTGAGTTGGTTGCAAGGTCAGAATTTAGGTAGGTACGGGGAAACTTGGTGAAATAATATAATATGTAATATCGGTGTACCTGAGCCTCGTTACTGGAGTCTGCTTTATGAAGTAACATATTATCTTAGTGCTATGATTAAATTCTCTCTCTGTTTCCAAGAATATAACATGAAGAGCAAAGAAAAAAAATGAAAGAATAGAAAAAGAAAGTGTTATCTTAATGGGGGTCAGAAATGGGTAAAAAATGTTTATTACGTTAGTATATAATATGGTAGGCAGAGCGGATTTAGCGATGGACAATTCTTCGTTTTCTGCCCAATTTTTGAGATATTGCGTAACATGTGACAGAATTTAACGCCGTTTTTTTTTATTACCAGGAACGAGAAAATTATAGTAATTCATTCTTTCCCCCATTGATTGTTTAAGCGGGCTAAGCTATTAACAATAATTTAAATAATCTTTCTAGTGCAATTCCTTTGGCGCTTTGTTGATGGTTCCTGTTGCTCCTTCACAAAACTATAATCAAAATGTCATGATATATTTATTTCCCTGAAAAAAAGACTTGGAAATACCCACAAAAAATACCAAAAATAAAGCAAGATGAGTAAATAAAAATTTAAAAGTAATATTTTCTTACTTATTCCCCGACTCCGGGCACCCGGCCAAGTGACGTTAACGTAATATATAAAATGTTGGTGTCAACTATTTTTGGCAGTATTTATGCAAACTGCAATAAACACTGACACTTAGCGAGATGAGATTGTGCTATTTGTTGCCAGATATATGCAAAACATGTACTAATGATGCTATTAAATTAATTTGTGGGCTGTATTCTTTTAGACACAGATATGACATTTTCGTTGATTTCAGTGCGTGGCTAGTGTCAATTATTTAGCTTTTTTTTCATTTTTTTTCACATTAAAGTAACGATGAATCTAATCTTTCTAACAAACAAAAATGTCATCGTGATCGAGCATCGTCTGGTAAAAGCAATAGTTGTGTGGTCAATCTTCATTCAGCTAAATAATAATATTTGCCAAAATATAGTAACAAACTCTCTCTACCTATCTGGAATCCCGCATGTAACGGGATACAGAGTGAAAATAAAATATAAGAAGTTTAATGTACCTATAGGATTCAATACAAAATTATTAGGAGGAAACCATTAATTAGAAAAAGGAAAGCATCGAAGCATTTGTTTATAAATAAAACATTTACGACTTTACTTTCTCAGTAATCGGGTTATAATATAATTTTTCTTATTGACATTGTAAACATTGTAACTCATAGCGATGTATCACCATTCCTTCCTGTTTATTTCCTGTAATTTCTATTTTTCAAAGAAACATATAAATTTTACGCGTGTTACTTGTATCGTACCTAATTTATTTACATTCACGCCGTATTCCGTATATAACAAGGTAGACAGAGGGAACCTAGTGTTAAGTAATCGAACCTACAACCGTTGCGTTTACAGTCGAATGCTGTTTCGTCCGCCACAACGTTCCAAAAGTACTTTACTAATTAATTTATTAAGTACGTACTTAATGTATAATGCAAAGTCTTCGCGAAAATTAATCTAGCACTACATGGCATATGACCCTATTTAGGTTGCCGGTTTAAATGCCATTCGGAGAAATAATCTTAAAATAACCTATAAAGAGTGATTTATTCTTTTCTTTTTGTTTCTGTTCCAAAAACGGCAGGTTAATACAAATACAGATATATTATAACAGTTCGAAACCATCATAGCGCAGTGTGGCAGCGTCTGACTAAGCACGTCGGTTGTGGATTCGATCTCACTTGAGAAGTCTTGATACAAAAGTTCCTAAAAAACGTAAAATTAAAGAATAGGATACAATAAAAGTTTCACTTCTAATTGAATTTTAATATCTTTATCACATTAAATTTCTTTCATTGTTGTGATTCAATTGTTAGTAATTATATTATTTATACATATGTCGTTACACATACATATCTACATATATATCAGGTATAAGCCAGGGCTTTGTAAAACGATTTGCCAATAACAAAATTCTCTTAGCACTGGAAAGGTGACGCCTGACTGCGTCCAAACAGACCACATTTTATCCGAATTCCACATGAACGAATACATGGACAAATTTTATATGTATATAAATCGATACACAGAATTACCAAGCTATTAAAACCTAAGTAAGTTATATAATTTGCAATGAATGATTCTTTTCTTCCTTATATCTATCTATCTTATCATTATAAAGCTGAAAAGTTTGTTTGGTTGAACGTGTTAATCTCAGAAACTATTACTTTGAACGACTGATGGGAAAAAATCTTTTTGTTTTGGATAATCCACTTATCGAGGAGTTGAGTCTGAGTTAAGCGGTTTCCAGCGCGAGCGGAGCGGGTCCATTAAGGACTACGTTGAACTTGCTACTATAAATGGCATACTTGTATTTCCACCAATTAATAGTCACACTGAAAGAACTGAACGGGAAAGAGTTCAAATGTCTTGCTTAGTTCCAGGGAGCGTAATTACAAAATATAAAACTCTGTGTTGGTGGAAATTTAAAAGCAGTCCGTTCTGCCGGAGTCATTACTTACTCATTTCTCTTTCCTGGTGGACACCAAGTTTACTTCGGCCAATTTAAATATATTATCTGTAATGTATAATTCTTAGCTATTTCCAAATATAAATATAAAAACAATAAATATCTTATTCGGTAATTTATAAAATTATGATAATTTTCATGTCAGAACCAGAACTGAGCCGGTGCCAGCAATCTGTCGCCACTCGCCATGGGAAATGCAATATCAGACGTATTGCACCCGCGACGAGATCCATCGTAAATCTTGAAGCATCTAGGAAAATGTTTAGTGATGTGTACAGCTAATATTTGTAGAAATATATTTTTTGAGGCATCGTGTAGGTTCGATTTCCGCTTGTGGCGATGAATTGTTTTTATTTCCTTACTCTAGGCGTCATTGTTCTGGTAATGAGTTTACTTCCACTTGGTTCGAAAATCGGCCAATCGAAACGGAGAGTCTTATCACAAAATTCCCTCCGCCTCTGATTAGCCCGGTGCCCCGCATATAGCAGAGTGAATTTATATACCACTTTTAAAATTATACGTTATATTTATTGAATATCCAGACCAACGGTTGATCTAAATTGTGGCGTTTTTATAGTTACTGGTAGCTGAATGGAGTCCCACCACAAAGAACGAACTTTTCTCCAAGCAGAAACAGAACTTACAATCATCTCTTAAATATTTGCTATAAAATAGGATTTTTAAAACATAAATATTGCAATACATATATAATATTTTATTTCATCGATAAACTATGGGAAAAGATAACATCAACACTACGTGTTTACCATAAAAGGGTGTTGTAACGATATGACATGGCACACATAATATTTTGTTATGTATATTTCTTTTTATATAAATTTATTCTTTCTATATCTATTATAATGACTTGTTTTTTACCAAAAAAGGTTTATTGAATATTATTCTGGCAAGGTCATATAAAAAACTAACTTCATTTTTTCCGCATACGCAGAAGGATTGTAGAGTCAAAGAGAAAATGGAGAAGAGAATGCCCGTTCCCCATTTTCCCCTCAAGTTTTCTATCAATGCCTGAACTTAACGCCGTGATCCATCAATAATATTTAGAAACATAATATGTAAGAGAGAGAGGTAGAAACCTAAAAGTTACAAAAAATAGTCCATTTATTACACATAACAGAATATCTTTTGTACAAATACAATATTTCGTATTGCAAACTTAAATAGGGCAACTTTTGCTGGACATAAAAGTTCGCAAAAAATAATATTCATTACTGCTAGTTTATCACATTTATGATGTTTTTTGTTAGCTTTTGCCCTTTTACTTAGTGAAACTAAAATAATATCTGAAATGGTTTATTTTAGGAAATTATTTTTTTTAGTCTATTCAGTTAGACAAAAAAATAAAAAGACTGATAATAGCTCGATTTTGGAGTTGTTGTTCACCTTTATGATTTTGTAAAAAAAATATTTTGAAATTGATATATAAATAAAACAGCAGAATTATTTTCATTCACCGCCAGAGATCATAAACCGCGGCGTTAAATTCCAATACGTAATATCTCCAATTTTCTTTCCGATATTCGCAAAGTGGCGGGCAGCGGCTGGATGCGAAGAGCTGAAGATCGAGCTCAGTGGCGTGCCATTGGAGAGGCCTATGTCCAGCAGTGGACGACGACAGGCTGATGATGATGATGATGATGATGAATATCTCCAAATTTTAAACTGAAATGTTAAACTAAGCACTATTTTAACCCTTACATACATGAAAAATGAAGCTTATAAAATGAAACTAAGACAAAAAAACACTGTATTCAAAATATATATAACGTTACATTTCAAACAAATATTACTCCAAGGAGCGTACTTTACAAAACTAACTAATCGATCGTTCAATTTGCAGATTAGCATTTAGTACCGAGTATCTGTTTGAACTCTACAAATCAATTAAGGGTAGAAAACGGGATTAGTTAACTTAAGATGTTTGCGATTAACAAACGAGTTAGACACTACTTCACCGAGGTTATTGTAATAATTGTTCTTTATAAGATTTCAGATTTATTTTCAATTACAATTCTTTGGTTTAATAATATTTTAAGCTATTCATCTTTTTGTTTGAACCGAGTTTAAAATTGATTTTGATTATATTGTGACTAAATCATGCAGACGTTTCCCCAAAACCCCTTAATTAAATAATATCTAAACGTCTATATATAATTATATAATTAGCGACCCAAATGCGGCTTCTCCCTCTTAAATTTCCTTTCAGAAATTGTAGCCTATACGATATTATGATATGCGTGTATATAAAGGCAACATTTCTGTAAAGTTTCATCTAAATCTGCTCAGGCGTTCTTGCTTAAAATTGGAAGAAACATCCATCCTCACGAGCATTAATATTGATGATATTAGTTAATATATATCGACAAAGATATCATGTAAAAATAAAGCTATCTACGAATAAAAAAACTTAATCGAATCGACCACCTGTAATAAAAAAAATGTGGTTTCAAAAGTATTCGAGAAATCCCTAACGAGTAGCCTAAAGAGAATACTGCATGAATAAAAAAGTAGTCCTGTTATTGTGATTTGGCACTCTGTCTTCCTGAAAATATAATAGACTTTAAACTTTTGTTAGATTGTTACAATATATATAAAAATTCATTTTTTTAGCTTCACGCTCTATCCCGCAAGTTGCTGGGTAGGCAGAGGTAACCTAATTTTAAGCCATTCCACTCTCCAATTGCGCTGCCGCAATTCTGGAGACATTGCAAGGTGGAGGTGGGGTTACCAGAGCAAGAAAATGAAAGTATTAAGTATTTGTATATATACAGGGTGTCCCAGGAGTCAACGATAAAACGAAAACAGGTGATAAACCAAGTCGTGACAGTTATGAGAAAAATATAAAAAAAAATCTGTGTCATGTATTTTTCATATTATATTGATTTAAAAAAATATCGGAAAAACCGACACCCTGTGATGATTTTTCAAGTCCCAAGACTACAAATATTACTCTTTTTTCATTTTTTTTTCTGTAATGTAATCATGAGTAACCCTTCTATGAATTACAGTTTAAGATTGAAACATACCTGCATCGGTTTTCTATAAAATTCCGTGTTTTTGCCAAACATTAAATTCAAAATATTTAGTACACCCAACTTTAACCGACTGTACTATAAAAAAAATGTACTACACTGTTTTTGCAAGTAACTTTAAAAGTTGGCGCATTTAATCTGAATTCCGAAATGGTACGATACTTGCTGGATTACTTCTTTGTTGAAGAGAGAAAAATCTAAATACACGATAATCGGGATGACGTTCAACGTTTTGGTATCTTTTCCGATACATTCTAGCTGCAGAATTAGCATTACATAACCACTCTCCATGAATGAAATGCATATTGGCAATGTGTCAAAGACCAAGTATATGGTCTGCGAGAGCCCGGACTCGAGCACTATCAAGTCCTGGGCCAGCCCCTAAATCGAAAAAGTTCAGATATCTTAGATCCGTCATGCACGAGTCTGGAGGCATCGATCACGATCTCCATGGTCGGATAAGCGTTGCCTGGGCTAATTGGCGGGAGGTCACTGGTGTGGTCTGTGATCGCAGGATACCGTCCAAACCTTTTCCGACTTAGGGGCTGGCTCAGGATTTATAAGGATAGTGCTCGAGTCCGGGCTCTCGCAGGCCATATACTTTGATACATTACCAATATGCATTTCATTCATGGAGAGTGGTTATGTAATGCTAATTCTGCAGCTAGAATGTATCGGAAAAGATACCAAAACGTTGAACGTCATCCCGATTATCGTGTATTTAGATTTTTCTCTCTTCAACAAAGAAGTAATCCAGCAAGTATCGTACCATTTCGGAATTCAGATTAAATGCGCCAACTTTTAAAGTTACTTGCAAAAACAGTGTAGTACATTTTTTTTATAGTACAGTCGGTAAAAGTTGGGTGTACTAAATATTTTGAATTTAATGTTTGGCAAAAACACGGAATTTTATAGAAAACCGATGCAGGTATGTTTCAATCTTAAACTGTAATTCATAGAAGGGTTACTCATGATTACATTACAGAAAAAAAAAATTAAAAAAGAGTAATATTTGTAGTCTTGGGACTTGAAAAATCATCACAGGGTGTCGGTTTTTCCGATATTTTTTTAAATCAATATAATATGAAAAATACATGACACAATTTTTTTTTTATATTTTTCTCATAACTGTCACGACTTGGTCTATCACCTGTTTTCGTTTTATCGTTGACTCCTGGGACACCCTGTATATATGAAAGTATTAAGTATTTCATTTTATCGAACCGTACCGTCACCTTTACATACACCACCTTCACATTCGCATTACAGACGTAAATAAATCAATCAAATAAATAGACAAAAAATCTTTTAAATTGAAAAAAAAAAAGCTCGACATTCTTCAGGAGAAGTCTAAAGGAACGCCTGTGTCTTAGCATCATTTGTAAATGTCACTTTACATGTTCATATCGGTGTGAATCTTCATTATTAACCGACAAAATTCAAGGAAGGGATGACCTCCATACGTTAGAGGTGATCCATCAACGTGAAAGGGCGGTATTAAAATATATTTTCAATGGAATCTTGCATTTAGTAATCCTTATATTATACGTTTCTATGTATTTTGAATAATAATAGTCTTTTGTGTGTTTGTTGTGTTATTTCTTTTTAACTTCGAGCTTTAAATATGTGTTAGTCTACTTGCATTTTGGTTGCATTTGGATTGCTTATTTAATATTTTTTAACATTTTTAAAGTGTTGTTTCACACTTAGGAAAGAGCAATAATATTAATAAGTATGCTTACTTAGTACCTATTTTATTTGGACATTTAAGTGATAAAACTTGGAATTGGTTGTTATACGTTTTTACATAACACTATGTTCCTCACTAGGTTCCCTCTACCTACTCTGCTACGTACAGAATACAGCGTAAAGTTAAATGTACACAATTTACTCCAGCGATATTCTCCATTTTTCGTCCCATCCAGTAAACACTAACTAACCATTACCCTTCACGATTCCCAGAAAAATTTTATATTCTCGTTCTTAGCTGAAGTCTTCTAGAAATTCATCTAGAATGATTTCAAAATTAGTATTTTATATTTAATAAACGTTTAAAGTCAAAAGTGCAGCAGGATGAGACGTGCAATAGCAACTAAAGAGGTGTATTTAAATAAAGTGTACTTGCATTCATTCAAAAAGTTATCTGGTTAAATATAAACGAATGAGTTTTAACTTTTATTTATTTAGATATACGGTGTATCTCGCACATAGCGGGGTGGCAGAGGGAACCTAGTGTTAGTACACTCCGTTGTCGTTAAGACATTTCCGTTTTCGCGGCGTTGAATTCTGCCATCTAAGACGTAATGTTTTAACAGAAGGTTTCTTCAGCAAACAGTGTTATGCTCGGAAAAAAAGATTTACAATCGTGATGACTGCATTACTATTCCTTTTATACCAAAGGATATTTGTTTATAACTCTTAAATATTACATTAAAGACTAGCGACTGAAACGCGGCTTCACCCGCCTAAACTTATTTTTATTTTACAGCCATATTATACAAAACCTTCTCATATGTGTAATTATGATATATATATTTGAATAAGATACATTTCCCTAAACTTTCATCGAAATCTGTTCAGCAATTTTTACCTCAAAGTGGAACAAACATCCATCCTCACAAATTTTTACATTTATATAATTAGTAAGAAACTTCTATATTAAAATACCTTTACACAATTTACTTCGAATTCATACTGAAGTTATTCGACAGTTCAACGATTTCGTATTCAAGGGGGTACATGTTAGCAATATTTATGTTAGTAAACTGTAAGCAGTATATCGCATGTAAATGGCCGCTAACCTCGTTTACGTAACCACATAACAACAATGGAAGTAAATCTATAAGGAATCTAGGTCTAGTTTCAATTATGTAATGTGAAACTAATGTGTTGTAATGAAATTCTTATATGTTCAAATTTATTTATATATTTTTGGGTGGGTAGTTGTTTCTTAATATAGTATCTATGAGGTAAAGCGCGGCGTTGAGTTCCGCCGCTCAACACGCCATCCTTCAGAACTGAGTATGAAAACAAAATAAATAAAAATCATTTTTTCTTATAAACGATAACATTAACGAATCCTATTATCTATCGCATTAGGTGAACAGCCATAAATTTTGTTCTCTTCACCAATCTCCAACGAGTAGTCTATAACAACAATATAAATCAGAATTAGATGACGTTTAGAAACTCCTCATTTTCTGAGTGGAAACAACTAGACTTTCTTGAAATGTAGTATAAATCTTTAAATTTTGAAATATATGATATTGCTACTGGCATACGAACGTGCTAGAAAAGAAAATTGCCTTCTGTTGTTTAAAGGGTTTTGTGAGGCTATTATAGCGTAATGGAACTGCGTCTGCCTTTAAACGTGATTGTTATGGATTTGATTCCAGCTGGAGTGATAAGCTATTTCCATATTTTTGATTCAAAATGCGGCGTTAAGTTCTACGACTCAATGCACAATGTCTCGAATTCTTTCAGAAAGTGGACGATGGAGTGTCTTGCCACTAGGTTCTTTCTACCTACATAAACAATAGGGAGTTTATGAGGTACAGCGTAAAGCTGAAAAAAATCATTCTGTAGTTTCATTAAAGTTTCAATAATTTTACTTAAGTGACTTATCAACGTTGTTGAAATAATAATAGTGAGATGAAATCACACTCTGTATAGACAAAGTACACCGTTGTTATAAATTCCGCGAACGTTACATTATGAATTTCTATTTCTGAACTTGTCACGAAAGAAATATGAAAGTTAAGCATTTTAAAAGTTAAAAATATGAAAAATAATAATAGGGGACAGTCGTGGCGCAGCCATACAAGTGTGCTGACTGTAAACGCGACAGGTTGTGGGTTAGATTCCCACTCGAGGAATTGAAATATTTTATACTTCCTTGTCTTCGCTATGGTAACGAGGCAAAGTGAGTGAAAGTGGGGAATGGAAGTTTCTTAATGCTAGGCCCCCAGATTCCCTCTGCCTATGTGGGTAATACAGTATAAAGCTAAAAAAATAAAAATAATAACAATATCTTTAATCATTCAAATTAGATAATAGACATTAAAAATACTTTTAAGTAACAAAAACAGCCATTTGTCATCCGCCGCTAACTGGCTATCAAAAAAATATAAAAAAAAACACAAGTACCAGGTAATTCACAACGATATCAATCACAATATTCAAATAAGCATTTCAATTAAAAGTTTGTTTCGCTTCAAAACTTTTGTCACGCCGCGCCGTTGGTTGCCGTGACAAAAAAAAAGATTCACCACATTTGAATATTTCATTTGCGGGGAAAAATTTTGACGTAGCATTTTTTACCGCTGATGACAAAGAATACCCTTTTCAGCTGTCTCTTGGAGGCTATTCGGAGATTTGTAACAGACTTGTATAGAAATGAGAGTCGCAATTATAGTAGCCTTTGTTATCTCCCTTCAAATCTTCCTGAAATTCAGATGAGATGGTTAGTTTTAGATTATTCCTTAGCCACGTCTGGTGTTGTCAAATCTATGGTGTTTTCGTGATAGCGGGAAGATGGTGGAATTTATATGCTTTCAATTTGCAGCTTAAAATTATGTTTATATGTTGTATTAAAATTAAAAGTTTTTTTTATCTCTGCGGTGTATCTTACTCTTAGCAAGGTGCACAAAAGGATGGTATGGGTCGTTTGGTGGCAATGGGATCAAACGACCCATACTGTATGTTTCGAAAAGAACGAGAAAGAACTTTTCTGCTACTGCCGTATGCGTGATCTATTTGACGCAGCAATAATTAGAGACATTCATCAAAACTGCCCAATTCTTCACAATTTTTTTTTGAAATTTCAAGCGAATGCGAAATGAAGCTTTCCTTAATTTAAAAAGTTGGATGACATGGCTCAGCTTCGGGCGTTTCTATTTTTCTTCACAATGTTTATGAAGTGCAAATTACAAGCATTGGCCTGTGTTTTTGATTACTTTTGACCAACACTTCTTGTTTGACTTTGATTGAGAAACTTATGAAATAATTGGCTAATATATATCTGGTGTTGTAGTGAAATTAAAAATTGTACAATTTTATCTAAATCTAGCTAATAATTGTCAGTTCAATTCCTGGTCGTAGAATATTATATATTTTATTAGTTCGTAGTATAAAAGTCAAAAAAGTCAAAAACGCAA
Organism: Heliconius melpomene melpomene; assembly: GCA_000313835.2. Classification (NCBI taxonomy): domain Eukaryota; kingdom Metazoa; phylum Arthropoda; class Insecta; order Lepidoptera; family Nymphalidae; genus Heliconius; species Heliconius melpomene. Next base: position 65,645 of record HE669422.1, on the reverse strand, counting down.
TGCCTCCAGAATCTGAATATGAACGAAAGTATCTTTAAGGGATGGAAGTGTCTCACCACTAGGTTCCCTCTGTCTACCCTGCTATGTGCGGGATACAGTATGATGGGAAACAAAACAATATCTTAAACTTGAAAAATACAAACATAAAGAAAAGTATATTATGAAAGTTCTCATTTGTATTAAATATTTATCCACCACTGTGCCACTAGTTTTGGTATTAAATTCATAAAGAATAAGAAATATCTTGTAACAAATAACTTGATAATCTAATTACGACAAAATATAAAAACCAAGCTGACATTTGAAATGGAAATTAAAAGAATTGTCCCAGAAAGCTTTTAAAATAATGAGGCAAAGTACTCGTAGCTAATATTTTCAATTACTTCTAGCAGCAAATGAAAACAAGAATTTGATCTGATGTTTCAGAATAAAGTGGAATAAAAAAAAAATAGTTACAATAAAAATATATATGTTTTTAAAATACAAAATGTTTATAATAAACTGAGTTTTTAGTGTAGAAGTTGTTTACACTAAAATATTTATTGAAATTTTTACAGTCAATCATTAAGTTGTAGAGAATAATTGTCAGTATTTACTTGGTAATTGTAAGCGTTAACATGGCCATATTTAACCAACTACACCCACCGTACCCTATAGTACGGAGTGTTTTAGTACTAGATGCCCTCTGCCTATCCTGTTACATGCGGGATACAGAACATTTTTTTATAGTTTTGAATATTATATTTCTTACATGAATGGATGGATCGACCTAAATAAAGCATCACTATCGTTAAAAAAAATTCAAAAACTATATTCTGAGCTAGGTTATCTAGACCACCTTCGGTGGTCTACCCCAATTAGGACATACCAAATTTTTATCACGCTTCAAAATTTCAATATTTTTTTCCAGCAATCCTCAAAGAAAACAATGTTCGTGCCGAAAAACTATCAGAAAGCCACCTTCTCATCACGCTATTTCACACCGCTCGAGCTATTCACCAACGTTTGTAATTTTCGTATCCATTAGTGGCATAATTACGGTTCAGCTTAAGTCAGACACAATCGGTTTAGAAATTGAAAGCGAATAGACGTGCCGTAGTTGCAGTGGAATTGCTTGGTAATTTACATTTGGCTTCCGAACATTAGTCTAACTTGGATTAGTCTTGCAGGAAGGGATTTTAATGTTAAACGAATTATATTGTTTCGTTTCAGTTGTTTTGGTTGTTGATATTTGTCGATATTTACGTGTGATTTCTTTGGTTTTTTATAGATTCATATTTTTTTTATATATTTAAGTTTAATCTCGCTCTCTCTCTTTTAATAAAAATTACTTTAATATCTTAAATGTAATAAAACTTATGCCTGTACCAGTTTATTTACTCGATTTTCTTAATTAAATCGAAACTCTTTAAGCTCTAAAGAAACTATACGAAAACCGTTAAAGAATTATAAGAAATCTATTTTACTTACGAAATCGTATGCTACGATTAATTGTAATAAAACACATTTCTACGGATATGTATTATATTTCTAACAATTTTTAAATTTGTTAATACTTGCTTTAAAGTTTTAGTTTCCTTTGCTGGAATTGGTATAATGTATGTAGTAACTAATAAGTTTGACCTCTAGCTAAAGTGCCTTTTATGTTCAAAGAAATTTTGATAACTCTTATAAAATGTTAGATTCACGCTGTGTCCCGTACACAGCAGGGTAGGCAGAGAGAATCTAGTGTTAAGACACTCCGTTCCCCACTCAAATGTAAGCAAATGAAATATAATTTTGTTAACACTACCAAAGCTTACTTACATTATGAGTTCACTTACCCGAATTGCACAATATTAGGCTATTGTTGGCTTTTAATATTTTTTAAAAACTAAGAAATATACTGATTTTCCTTTTGTTTTAATTTACAGAATAATAAATACATATTCCGAAATAATAAGTTTATTTCCCTAATTTCATTATTCTATTTCACAGTGGGCCCACCTAACCCGAACGACTTTAGTACCTTCCTTGAGAAATGGTCAATTCAAAAAAAAAAAACCCGAAAGTTCTTATAACTAAACTAAAAACTTATACTTAAACTTTATAGAAAAAGATTTTTTGCTACAAATAGAACACTAGTTTATAATGAAATGCACGTTTTAGTTTGACTGTAGCTCGTAAATCCAGTGATACAAGCGAAGCACGCCGTAGCGGAATGGCATTCGTAACGCAAACAATCCATTACGTCCAAAAACCTAGATCGAGTATTTAGAACCTTAATATCTAGACAATAAAGTTGTAGTAGACTGTAAAAGTAAAGTTGTCGATACGCATGGCACAATCGCGATAGTTCAAACTGAGTACATGCGGGGCGGGCACGACTGACATGCCATTCTGGGTTAGGGCAATTTTCATATTAATACCATTTTGTTTTTTGCGTGTACTAGCTGTACTATTAAATAAATATAAATAAAGTTGCTAAATAACTGAAAAATGGAGAAAAGAGAAAAGATAAGCAACTCATTTATAGCTAGCTCCAGATGCAGATAACAGATTAAACCTACAATTAAGACAATTATTTCCAACTTTTTCGCCGATTTAAAATTTTAAAACAAGGCCAGTTTTATCTTCTTAGAAAGGAAAAAAGAAACATAAATATATTCCCCACAAATAAAATCGAACCCACTATCATCGCGCGTACAGTCCAAATACTTACCAAATTCGCTATAATAACGTAGTAACGTATTATATAGCTGATTGATTACTTATTGTGTCGATGACAATCGGGATTAACGACGAAATGTATTCAGGGTATTACATAGAATTTAACAGATACAGTAATCTTGCATGTTAAGGAGTTGGAGGGACGGTGGGAGAGCATCTGATAGATATCTAAGCCGATAATAGTGATTCCGTATTCTCTCATATATAGTTTCATGCTTTTCAGGGTAGGCAGAGGGCATCTAGTGTTAAGACACTCTGTTTCCCACGCAATGCCTATTTTTCGATTGTGTGTTGGATGGCAGAACTCAACGCCGCACTTTGTCCATCTCAGCGAGAAAATTAATAAAATGTTATTCATTTCTCTAAATGCCGATCGGATCGTACAGCGTACAGCACCACGTAGGGTCTTTAGATTTCAACAATAAGATGGAATAATAGAAGCTTGTAATTGAGATTCTCTTTATTCTCTTCAAGTCACTGTTGCAGTAAGACAGCTGAAAAGGGTATTCTTTGCCTTGTAAGAGAAAGAAATTGCCTTGTCAAAATACTAAGGACTGAAAAAATCGTGAAGGAGTAATAATCCTATTTGTAGTAGTTCGTCTGTAGTAAAAATTCTAAATTCAAATATTAGAGTTTGACTTTATATTGTTTTTTTTAATATTTTGACGATGACTTTAGATGAAATACATTTTCTTTAATAAAATTAGTATTTTTCACATTTTAAAAATTTCTAATCCAGACTACATTTAGGTGTAATGGTACTATAATTAGGTATATTTATCGTATTGTCACCATTAGGTGACACCATTAGGTTGACGTGACGTTTATTTTTTCACCTGGGTAAGAGTCGAATCTACAATCGCCACGTTTACTAACGCTGTGCCCTAACGCCACGACGGCCTCAAAAACAGATCTCTTAAAATAAAAATAAAAATCTACAAAATTATAACAAGCATTCGCACACGTTTAATCGCTTAAATAGTAATAAATTAAAACGCAAAGCAGCCTAAGTAGTACTTCATTACAATAATGACATGCTTCTACAGCCGACTTTGTAATATTAAAAAAAAACAAGACGCATCCACTTTGCAGTAAACTGAGTGCACTAGTGGATAAATTACATTAAAATTATTTTTATATTTACCGCAATGTTGGCATCTCAAAGCATCTCGACGTTACCTATTTAATTGTTGCTAGGTTTTTTTCATCATATTCTAAAAGGATTTAATTAAATAATGTTTAATTATGCTCATTTGTAACAGATTTGTTTATATGTTTTAATTTGGGAATTTATCAGTAATTGAATTCAAATTAACCTTAACGACTCTTGTAGTACAGTGGGACAGTGCCTGATTGTAAACATGGTTGTACATTCGTTCCCATTTGGGATAGTGAATGATTTTCATTTCCCCGCATGAAAAGTGGGAGTGTCAAGACACTAGGTTCTCTCTGTCAACCCTGCTATATGCATGATATAGGGCGAGACAAGTTTTGTAAAGTGAAAATATTTAGGTGAAATATATATTTTATCAGCAAGTATAGTGTTGGGCTAGAAAAGGTGACGATATACGACAATAGTCAAACAATTGGTTACACTTAATATTCAAATATTTTACACCGAGAAAGAAAATTATTCTTTTGTACGTATAAAATATATTAATAATTTTATTTCGCTGCCAAATAATATAAATCTACAAACAAGCGCTTCTATGAAATATTTATTTCAAAAACACTGCAATACTAAATGTTTATAATTCTACAAAAGGATTTTTAGTTTATTCACCCGCTCATCCTTTCACTTTGAATAAGCTTTATTTATTAAGTAATTATTTTTTCATTTATTAACTATACTGCAATTTAAGACAGTAATGGAGCAGTGCAAGTGTAAACAAGATTATCTAGAATTCGATTATAATAACATTATTTTCAAATACAGTGGTAAATTCCACGTCTACCAGGTAACAATGTCTCTAGAAGGCGAAAAGTAAGAAAGGCGCAAAGTGTCTAAGTACTACGTTCCCTCTGCCCTACATTACTTAGGAGTCGAAAGGAGTTGAATATCTCACAAAAAAATATTTTTTATAAACATTTCTAACATTACATACATAAGCTTAAATTTCGATCGACTAGTTATTATTTTCAATATAAACTAGCTGCATAGTGATATAGATGAAAAATTAAAGCATCACAAATTATATGGATAATTATCGCGCTTTCAAACAATATCGGACATAATTAGAAAATCATCCTTTAAGTATAGCGTGAATGCAGTGGGATTGCGTCAGTATATGTCGGATTAAAGGGTGTCAACACGGGAAGTAATCAAGTTCGCTCGTCTGCTGACGTGCTCGCTAGATGTACGTACAGACTATGGCCATTTCTCGTACTGGAGTCTTGGTAAGTCTAAGATAGTGTTTGTTTGTGTGAGTGTTCTACTAAGTTTTTGTTATTTCACACTGTGATTTATCCCGCATTTAATAGGACAACATTTAGTGGGAAATAGAAGTGTGTTAATGGGAATTTGTCTTAGACTTGTCTTGTCGACCTTGGTGCGCCTTCCCTTTTGGTAACACTGCTATGTGCATCGAAATTTAAAAAATGTAGTTCTCAGATGCTCCTTTCTCTACTTTCCGTCGTGAGGAAACGTAAATATATATTTTAATTTTAATCTCATTTTATTATCATTTTTATTTTTACCTAGCCTCAGTAAAACTATCTCTAAACATTAACTATTTAAAAAATTGTATGTCCTTCAGTCAGTATTTATCATTATAGTTTATTTTGGTCGTTTCTCATAAAAAAAAATATTAAAATTACATGATATTATAAATAAAATATTAGCAGTGTATTATTCTATATACAAAGCTTTAAGTAACTTAACATGTTGGTGATATTTTTACACTAGAAAAGAACGTAGCTTCCTCCGGAAACAGTTAAGTAGTGTTAAGAATACCATTATGTAAATATTCCATGCATAGTGTACGGATGTGAATTGAAATTTGTGCAATTATTACGCCTGGGAACTGTTAACATTTAATATATGTTTTATTCCAAATAAAACAAAATATACTGTACAGTAAATAAAATGTTATTATATGTAAATGTATGTTTACATAATAATGTTTATTTTAACAAATAATGTTTGATACTAGCATTGATATTATATTAAAAAAAAAGTTTAATTAAGAAACTGTGAAAGGCACGATTGTGAGTTCGAATCCCACTAGGCGGAAAGTTCGTTGAGTTCCGCCCTCAAACATGAAAGCCTCAAAAATTGGGAGGAAGTCGAGCACGAATTGTTCAACACTAGGTTTCCCCTATCCCCTAGGAAGCTTGAAAAAAAAAGTGGGCCGCTATAAAAAAAATAACTTAATAAAAAACCTAACAGTACTACATTATCCTACTAAAAAAAGTTTGGTCAGTATAAAGCCTAATACACAATGAATTCGTACATGAGAATTCATATTTACAGCAAACTTTTTCAAAAGGGATTGTTTCAATACCATCAGTTTGTTTAGGTTTTTGTATGACCTCGAAATTTTTTTTATATACCTACTTAAATTTCCCTCAAAATATTTGCTTTTAACAAAATATTTTAGCGATTTAAATTTTCCGCGTACGATCCTTGTATTTATTTATTTTCTAAATCAACCACAAGTTTAGTTCGATCTCATTATTCCTTTACAAACATCTCTGTTTATTCACAAAGTTTTCTGTAGCGGACATTTGCAATTTAGATGTGTTCATATTTATGGAATACGCTCCCAAAGACCTACATTGCATTTGACGTAGTGTATCACTTATTTATTCCTGTCTTCACTCATTCGCTGTGCTAGGACGAGTTTAAAATACACATTTCATGCTTTAGCAATAATAGCGAATATGGCTCCAATATGTTGATTTTGTTATATTAACATAGTAGAATTTTTATAGAAGAAAATTTAATAATTGTTTTATAATATATATTTTTAAGCACGTTGCATCCCATACATAGCAGGATAAGTAGAGGAAACACGGGAACCTAATGTTAAGACACCGTTACACATTGGTACACTTCCATTCCTCACTTTCTGTCAACGGCACTCAAATCCGCACTTTGCCTTTACTACGAAGAAATGAAAATATTAAATATTTCAATCGCACACTTGTGTTGGCTTCTAATAACAGTTTTACTACAATTATACTAGCTCTACCTTTGACTTCGCTCGACTGGTCAAATAAAATAAGTAAGAGTTATGCTTAATGAACTAAGAAGCTCTTAAGATAATTTTTGCAACATTTTTCATTATTAATTTATTTATTATTTATTTATTATTTATTATGTATGTAGATATGCCTTCCTTACTATAACCTGCTTCAGTCAATGAACTCTCCAATACAAAATGATTTTTTCAATTCGGACCAGTATTACATGAGATTAACAAACTCTTCAGTTTTTTAATTTTAATATAGATATGAAAAATAACTGTTCTTAGTTGTAATTAAAAGAAAAGAAAAAAAATATGAGAGTTTATTTAGAGTGTTAAATCTTTAAAGCTAAAATTTACATTTACTTTATACATACTTTTGCTCTTCCCTTAGACGAATATGTAATATTCATATGAAATTTATTATAACGTAAAAGCGACGCGACGTTCTCCTACTATGTACGAGGACGAGTGCGGGCCGTTTGACTTGATGATTGCTCGGACGGAACGTGATCAAGTAAAATGCGTAAGAACAATGGGTATTAGCTATGTATGTATTCGGTTTCAGTTTCTTTTTTTTAGTTTCACACTTCCAGCAGAGGAGGCAGAGGGAACCTGGGAGTTTAGTGATATGATACTGTGTTCACATTAATAAGAGGAGAATTAATAAGATATTTCTGTTCCTCACTTTACGTTTTGAATGGCGGAACTAAACGCCGTCCTTTGCCTCGTCGCTTTTTCTTTCCTTATCACGTTTACTGTAAAGCACCTTTGTGTCCCTGCGCCACGACTACCTCACTTCACTTGAGTGCCTATTTTACTATTTTTACTTATTTATTTTAAGAACACACGTGTGTGTATTCTGTATTTTTGCATGGATAGCCAAAGATAACTTTGTCTTAAAATACTCTTGTCTTTATTTTTCGTCTATTTTAAGATATCAGTGCTAGATTTCCAAATAGTATAATATTGACTTCGGAAAACACAATACTAAAATTCTATTAGTACGAAGTGATTTCTGACGACGACTGGCCTTAGTTCCATCCTTCTCATCTCAATCTACAACCACAGCGCTTACAGGCAGACGATCATAACAAAATTAACAATAATAATGTATATATAGTATACATGTATATTAATATATTAAGTACACCCTTTCTCATTTAAGTTACTGTTTCCCTTATTCCAAGGCTGCCTGCAAGAAGTCATTCACTTAGCGATAAGGCCACCTATTGTATTTGAAACAATTCAATGTTTCATATAATATAATATTTATATATGTATTGTATTTTATTTATTAAGGTGTACTTATAAAAGACATATCTTACTCTTTTTTTACTATACTATTTTTGACGTAATTTAATAAAAAAAATAATTTAATAAAACTAAAGTTCAGTAGAAGTTCTGATAATTATATTGTGAATGGCTTGGAGTTCTCATTTGTTTAAGGAATATTTTTATAATATATTTTATAAATAATATAAAATAACTTTATAATGTCAATATAATTTTGTGTTATTTCATTTTTATATGTATATGCATTAATAATACTTTAATGCTAGTGTCAATATCGCTAAAAGTTGTATGCGAGATACAGCGTGACGATAAAAAAAATATATGACGTGATAGGAACGTATATCATTATTAATTAGAGAGCTTTATTATTTATTTATTTGTTTAAAAAATATTTATTTATATTAAAATCATAGCTGCAACCATTTTATTAAGTAATTAATATACGAGTCACTAATTTTAAACTTCACAAAAAAAAAAAAAAATGATTTATACATTTCATTTCTTTTTGATTGGCCTTTTTTCTAAAAAAAATATATGTGCATTTTATTCTACACCGGAAACACGAAAATGCAAAAAGAAACGAAATGCATTCCGTACGATTGCGGTTTCATTCGAATTCGAAATTTGAAATTCGATTGCAATCTGACCGGACGCGTCGCAGACGTATCCGGTCTTTGACCAATGAAATGTTAGAGGTCGACGTATTTTAAACGTTTATATTTAACTTAATTTTAGTATTCATTATTTAACTAAATTTAAGTATTGATTATTTAACTAAATTTTAGTATTAATTTTAATTTTATTTATTAGTGCTTAAAGTATTACGCTATCGCCTGCATCTAGCAATGTAGGCGAAGGAAACCTAGTACCTACTCAGACACTTCACAAAATGTCAAGATTTAGTTTTAGGCCATTTCATGGTTAGAGTTCAGACAATAGAAACATTCGAGTTATTCCGTCAGCAATTTCATTTGCTCAACTTTAAATAGAGTTCTGTTTTATCCCATTTCTATACGAATTTTGGATTTTTTTTTATTCGCTAGGAACATTCCAAAATTTAGCTTTATAAGCCCAGAAGTTGAGTTTATAAACCATTCAGTAGGAGAAAAATGTGTGTGAGTGGAAGTGAAAAGAAACAATTTGAAGCTAAAGTGTAATTATTGAAATTAAAATATTTTCAATATTTTTTTTAGTGCCAAGGCAAACCGTGGCGTTAAGTTCCCCAACTAGACACGTATACGTGCCACTAAGCATGTGGCTGATAAAATAATATTATTACGATGATAAGTTTTTTTCTATAGTGCATATTTTAAAATGAAATCTATATCTATATATCTTCTAAAACTGTTCAAAAAACACACCCAGGTACAAAGTTCACAGTATTAAATTCCAATACTGCAATAGAATCAAAAAATTCTCTGATCGAAAGGAATCATATAGAATGTGGGTCGCTTGGGCATGCCTCGTTCCATTCGCTCACTGATTACAAACAATTTGGTGGAATTTAGTTTTGAACTTTTCTAAGAGCAGTAGCACCACAGAGTAAATGAAGAAGCTCATTTAACCCTCAACTGAAAAGTACTTACGACTGTAAGGGCTATATGATATTTTAGTATTTATGGACTTTTTTCGGCTTATTATTGTTATTATTTTGTAATATTATTTATGTCCGTCAAGGCCGTCGTAGCCCAGGGGCACAAGTGTGTATTTGTAACGCGATAGTTGTGGATTCGATCTCCACTCGAGGGAATGTATTATTTTATTTTTTTTTCGCTTTGGTACCAAGCCAAAAGCCCGGCGTTTAGTTCTGCCTCTCCTCGCAATACGCAATGCTTTTAGAATTCGGCAGGAAGTGGGGAACGGAGTATCTCAACACTAGGTTCCCTCTGTCTATCCTGTTGTGTGCGGGTTACAGGGTTAAACTGATATTAATAACTTAAGGTAAATTTTTATTTAATAAATATAATACGCTTAATTACATAATATTTCCAGAACTAATATTAAAGTAAACATACTAGACTAAGCGTATTTCAAGTTTCAAAGTAAATATACGAGTACGTATCTACATAAATCAACGGATAAAATCGTTGCGAAATCAAAATATTTTCCTTATTAATACCAATTAAAATTCATAACTCGTTTTCAAAACAAAAACCTTATTTTATAATTGGTTCATTTGAGGGTTCACATTCTCGTATAAAATGTAATACGTTAACGATAAATCGATTGGTTGAGGTGTTAAATAGCATAGAAATGGGAAATCGAGAGCCTTTTGTGAGACACACAGACATCACGTATACGAGTATATCAACTATTTTAAATTTATAAAAATACAAACGTATGACGTGACGTGTGAAGATTGTGGGTTCGATTCCCACTCAAGGAAATTAAATATTTATTTATTTTTTTCTTCGCTCTGGTGTCGAGGTAAAGCGCGACGTTCAGTTCCGCGATTCAACGCCTCCAGAATTCAGCGGAAGGCTCTCGCGGAAGCAGAAAAAAAAACAATTACAATCGGACGCTATATCGGTACGCTCGCAAAAGAATAACCTAAATAAAAGAAACCTAAATATAAATCTATTCAGGTTATTATCATTAACTATAGTTAATACAGAAATATTATATTTCTATAGAAATATAGGAAAAAGTAGGTTAATTACTATTACAATTATCATCCAGGCCGTGTTTCTCACGTACAAATTGTGATGCTTTACAGACTTTTAGGATAATGATTGGTTTTCGTTTTCCAAACCAACAATCATCGAAGTCGCATTAAATACAGCTTATGGCTATCAAAAGTTTGAACATTGTGTAACGTCTTTATTGTAAATGGATCCATTTGTTTTATTCATGATATTTATTAATAATATTGTATTTCATATAATAGTCTAACCACCGAGGACGCAAAAGACCGTGCAAAGTGGAATAGGTTGAGTAGGAAGGTAGACCCTGGCAACAGCCGGGATTAATGCCAGGAAGAAGAAGAAGATTGTATTTCGTATAAGTTTCCAGTTTCTTTTTTAATATCTAATCTAATTTACTTATATAAAAAATTATATAGATATGTTAAATCTTCTTATATTTATAAATTTTTGCTTTAACCAAAAACCTATGACTATGACTAAAAACACTTTGAAGGTGTGAATTTTTTTATTGATGTTCAAATGTTTTTTAATAAACATAGACTCTATCGTGGTATTGTAAAAAAAATTGTCTTCTTCCTCCTGGCATTAGTCCCGGCTATTGCCAGGGTCTGCCTTCCTACTCAACCTACTCCACTTTGCACGGTCGTTTGCGTAAGAAAAAAAAATTGTATATGCGTTAAATATGTGAATTCGATTGCCATTCATCCTCACCTATCCCGAGGTAATTCCGGTATAAAAACAATAATATGTAAAGCTACATAAAAGCTATATAACCTTCTTTATGGGCTATGGAAAGTCCCAAAAATCAGTTCAGTCCTTCCAGAGATCAGCCTGAACAAACAAAAAGATATACAAATAAAACAATTTTAAAATTGTTTGCTTGTTTTAGTTTCGTGTAAAGTAAAGAATTGTTTATTTATATGCACTTGCAAAATATGGTTATTTTATAATCACAGATATACATGTACATTTCATTTATATATATGTATAGGTATCAAATGTACCTCAAACATTCGCAAGGGGGTCGGCAAGAACAAGCAACTCATAAAATATGGTGGAGGTATGGTGTCCCATTTCCTGCATACCACGCGACCTGCTTCCTTTAGAGTTCACAATAAATGTATGCACAGTTTAATATATTATTTATGTAGGTATAATTTTTACTTAAGTATCTTATTTTATTTAAGTATACATATTATAATTATAAACTGAAAATGTATGCTGTTTATGTAAAAAGAGTCTTTTAAAAAATTAAATTTTCAAACGGGGTATAATATAAAGATTTGTTACGCTTCGTTTTCGTTATAAGATGAAACGCGGCGTTAAATTCCGCTATTCCACACTCAATACCACGGATTGAGGCGGAAAGTGGAGAAACAGGACAAAGCACAAAACAACAAAATCTCTAACAATAATCTGTAATATTTATTGATATTATTCAAAAATTTATACAAATTCCTTTGAGGTTGATTTTAAGTCGTAGGAGATGTTTGCTTAAAAGTCGCCTCATGTTTGGAATATAAATTACGGATTATGCTGTGATATTCTAAGATATACTCGTATTTTGCATTCGAGTATCGACAACGAAGATATATTTAATATTCGGTGTTTCGTTTTAGTTATTCTATTCTATACTAATAGTAAGCTTCATTGCTGTAGATTCATCTAAATCCGTTTGGTATTTATTATGCGAAATTAAAGCAAACAGCCATCCGCAAAAACTTTCTTATCAAATATTATAAATATTAATAGGCTTTTTTTCGTATCGATATTATTTCTGAGGTGTATGGAGAGATAGTTTTAAATTATTTTACGACCTAATAAATATATATAAAGCTAATATAATTATTAATAGAATTCATAAAGTTTCTAAAAGAAGAAAAAATAGCCAGAAGCTTCGCTGAAACTGAAAGCGACTGAAAAAGACTGAAAATCACTGAATATATATGGCATTCAAATAAATATATTCTTAGGTAGATAGGTTAAATTCTAGTTCTTTATATTAGACCAATAACACTTAAAATATAAGCTTTGCTCAAATGACGTACGTCTGGGGGCTCTGGGCTCTTGAACTATTACATTTACATATATATACTATACTAAAAAGATATACAACTAAAAAGTCACCGTTAAGTACGTCCTAATATCGCGCCTGAGTAAACACACTGAGCCAAGGTTTATGTAAGTTTCTCTTAGTACTGTCACTCTCGACAATGCTAATGAATATTTATTTTATGTTTTTGTAAATCCTCTACTAGGTCAGTTGCTAATATTATTAATTAGTTAGGTTTTAATGTTTTTGCAGGTACAGATTGTGGATTCAAATTAGCTTTGAGTAAATATTTGAGGGCTATACTAGTTATAATTTAGAATGACAATGATTTTTTATTTAAATAATAGTCATATGCTGACGAGGTCTAAGCTGAGATTTGCACGTGTCAGTCTCTAAAAATAGTGCAAAAAAAACTTTTAAAATGAAGCTTAATAGGATGTAATAAGAACTTAAAAACTTTAAAAAACTTTTAAACATTTTAAATTTATTTTAAACCGCTTCAATTCATATATGCAAGACTGACACCAGTAATATAAGTTATACAAACACATTTAAATTCAACATATGCTATAAGTGAAATTGTAATACAAATTTAACCAAGAGAGATATTTAGCAAAGCATTCCTTAAATATATTATAAATTTTGCTCTTACAATTTCAAGCTACAATAAAGGAAAGAAATGCTTTTTAAATATACTGTAAAAATTACATGATGTATCACATGTCCCGGAGGAAGATGTATGACCATTAAAATAAGAGTATTTCTTTTTAATCATATCCTAGGGCGTTGTGCCGTAATGGTATGCCGTAACTCAACGTCGCGCTTTGCCTGGTTACTAGAGCGAGGGAATGAAAATATTTAATATTTATTTTCCTCGAGTGGGAATCGAACCCACAATCTATCGAGTTTACACTCGCACACCGTCGTCGCCTGGATTGTATCCGAGGAAGTAGTGCCGCAGTGCACACATTGTGTCTCATCACTCATTTTTTTTTACTTAAAATATATTTGGTGGCTTATGACGAAATTGAACCTAAAACTAACTATTACTAGGAAATTCAGGACAAAAATATCGGTAATTGGATTGTAAAATTCTGCTTAAATATGAAAGACGTAATTTTCATTTTCAGGCGTACCGTAGTTAAGTTATGTACCTATTGAGAGATTACCTAAGATTAACCCTGCTTAAAATTAAATGTAAAAAAAACATATTTGAGTGACAGATCCTAATGAGGCGCTTTTTCTAACTTAGTATGTCTCTATTTCCTAGAGATACTCTATTCCTCGGGAATATAAATAGTAAATTGTTTCAAATGTAGTATACTTATATATTTTTTTTTTCAATACATTATTACATGCATATTTCAGTAACAAACTTGTTTTTGACATTAAAATAAACAGATAAAATAGTCACAAAAGAATAAATAAACAGAAGAAAGAATAAATAAACAGAGAAAATAGTCACAAAATTACAATTTGGTAGCAATTGTACAAAGTTTCGACAGTCCCACAGTGAGCAGGTGCGATACAAGTTAATTAAAGAGTTTAACAAAACAAAGGCGGACCTACTTGGGGAGCTTACAGATTTAAATACGTAACTGTTGTTATGTATTGACCGTACACGAGATAATTGCAGGTTTGATTCAAAAGAACTACATATTGTTATTAGCTCTCTGCCTACCTAATAAATTGTGATGTATAAAAATATACAGAAAAAATATATATATAATACTAGCGGACGCGCGCAGCTTCGCTTGCGTATTTAAGGGTGAATTCTAATAACCCATGAAACATGTGTTCAATGAAATATTTTTAAGTCTAAATTTCAAATTTTATAAAAATCGGTGACGATTTAAAGATTTTTCCATACAAACTTTTAACCCCTTATTTGCACCCTTAGGGGGTGAATTCTAGGAAACCATGAAACATATGTTCAATTAAATATTTTAAAGAGTCTAAATATCAAATTTTATAAAAATCAATGGCGATTTAAGAATTTTCCCATACAAACTTTCAACCCCTTATTTGCACCCTTAAGGGGTGACTCCTAGAAAACCATGAAACATGTGTTTAATTATATACGTTTAAGAGTCTGAATTTCAAATTTTATAAAAATTGGCGACGATTTAAAAAAAACCTATACAATTTTCAACCCTTTATTTGCACCCTTAGGGGGAGAATTCTAGAAAACGATGAAACACGTGTTCAATTAAATACTTTTAAAAATCTAAATTTCAAATTTTATAAAATTCGGTGCCGATTTAAAATTATTTCCATACAAACTTTGAACCCCTATTTCACCCCTTTAGGGTTAAAATTTTTCAAAATCCCTTCTTAGTGGATGTCCAGATTACGAAAGTAAACATCTGTCCAAATTCCACGTTTCTACGCACAGCGGTTAGGGCTGTGCGCTCGTCTTACCTCAGTCAGTGAGGACAAGTCCTTTTATATATATAGATATATAAAATTCATTAATATTTTCATTTCTTCGCACTGGTACCAAAGCAAAGCGCGGCGTTGAGTTCCGCCACTAAACACGCAAAACACGGAGTGTTATTGTATGCGGGATACAGCGTGAAGCTGTAAACTTCATATATTTCAATATACAATAAAATCTTGGTAAATACTAAACAAAAACGAGTAAGCTGGCGAAATGCCACTCGTGAGAAACTTTCGAACAATGTGCGTGCCACGGGAAGTTCAAATTATCATGTATACGTTGCATTTAAGCTTCCTTGACCTATAAATGTTATGTACGTTATACTGGAATTAAAAAACTATTTTATTTAATAAAGTTTATTATATAATAAACTTTAATTAAATAAAAATTATGACATCGTTTAATTAATCGTAAAAAATATCATAACTCATGTTTTCATTTTTGTAAAAAAACAATATTATATTATCTTATCCTTAAGTTTTAACAATTTTTATTTCATTTACATTTGATAATTTTATTTCAACAGTTTCCAAAAAATACATATTGAGAGGCGAAACTCAACGCCGCACTTACTTCTGTCAGCAGTGTGAGAAAATGAAATAAATTAATTCTTGGTGGGAGTCTAACCCAAAACCTTCGCGCTTGCGGTTACACGCTGTGTTGCTAGGCAACAACGGCCTCAATACAGTAATATTTTTCTAATATAATACAAAAGCAATTTTACATCGTTAGTCTAGTAGTTGGTTAAGCCTAGATTTATTCGAAAATAGCTTTGTTATAGGCTTCATTCGTTCTACTTGATATAATATTATTTATGGCTTCTAATAATCTAGAATCTAGAACATTACATTGTATAATTAAATCATTTGTCAAACTGTCCATCCAGCGCAGATTGTATTTTAGGTACTTATTATATTTAAATAAGATATTCTTAAACAATTTCGAAAAGGAGAAGATTACCAATTAACCTGTTTTTTTTTTTCATTGTAAAACAAGTAAAGAACGAAGTCGTGTTCTCGCTGACTCTCCCATAAATAACCTTACTCAAGATGAATTCTCTTTTTTGTCAAGGTGAATTCTCTTTTTTGTCGTTACTATTCTTTTCAACCGAAAAACGTGATGGTTGTTGATTTGATACCCGCTAATATCTCCAGCTATGTGCTACCCTGCATATAGGTAAAATAAGGGAACCTGTAAACTTGTTAAGATACTTCATTGGTGCCTACTTATTAAGACGAGGAGTTCCCCACTGTTGTTGTTGTTTCGCCCAATTCAAGGGACATTGAGTATTTAACTCAACGCGGAACTTTGCCTTACCAGAACGAATAAATGAAAGTATTAAATATTTTGTTTCCACGAGTGGGAATCGAACCTGTCGCGACCTATAGTCACACATTGTACCCCTGCATGACGACTGGCCTAAAAATAACCTAAAAATATACCAAAAAGAAATATTGGTATATTATTTCATATAATTTGTGTTCTTTAATTTCCAACACCTAACCCACTCGCATGTCGATTGATATTTTATAACAAATCGTAATATAAGTCGACGGTTTTACTTTACGGTTCCGTCGCGCTCCGACGCGACCGCGGCGCGGGTGGCTAGCGGAGCGGTTCATGTTATTGTAGGGTGGTTCATATAACGGATTTTCTGATCATTATAAAAATATTGTTGATATCGATTATAGATACATTGTAAATCTGTAAATAGGTGTAATTTTTTATTTCCTTGATGCTGTTTCTGAAAAAATACAAAAATAAATAAATGTCTAATCCAAAAATATCCTGAATCTCCTGATATTATGTTCAAAACTTGTATGTGAATAACAGTAGTAAAAGAATAACACTGGTTGAAATCTTTCCACTTGAGGCACTGAAGACAACTAGTGGTTTTCCGAACGCCATAAATCAAAATACAAATATCTTCATACAAAATAATTAATCTGAAGATATAGTTAGTTATACACTAAAACATTGTATAAAACTTGTCTAATATTCAATTGTCAAAAAAATGCATGTCCTAAAAATATTTACTTTATTAAATCGCTATCAAAAGAACTCCACCTTCTCATAACCTATCATATATATTTATCACCGTAGAGCCACATATTTTTTTTAAAATGACTATGATTTTACCTGAATTGCGTATCGGGACCTTTTTAGGCTTATAAAATTGTTGCATCAGTTTCGGTCGATAAATTGAAATATTTGTGAATGAAACGGTTATTGTAGAGAATAAAATGTTGATGTTATAGCACCACATGGGAATAGAAATAACAATGCCGTTTTTATTTCATTCTGGCGTAGAGGCAGTACCTGACAGGAAGGGCGACGCTTATGGGTTCAATTCCCACATTATTTACATTTGCACCCTATGGTAAATGACAAAGTGTGCAGTTCCACCACCCACCACGCAATGCTCGCACGCTAGGTTCCCTCTGTCTACCCTGCAAAAAATGTAATGATATTGTGAACCATAAATGGTACCGAGTTTAAAAAGTGTATTACACACACAGCAGTTAATCATTTATGCATTTATTAAAGTAATACATTAGTTTGCTCATTTACTGTTTACTTCAAAAAAAATATAAAAAAATATTTTTGAATGCAATTTGACCCCAAATGCGTCATGATTGCGTAAAAAAGTTAGAAAAAATATGTAATCTATAACGAGAATTCTCTTGTATTTGTCTTTGTATTTATTTCTTGACTACTAACACTAAATTCTAGATATAGGAAAAACAAGTAAATAAAATACTTTTAACTAACTTCTATACTATTGTAACTTACAATTTCTTGGGACACACGTGCAATGAAGTTCCAATCGGCACCAGGAGAGTCATTATTTCAGCCACACAAGTTACAGAGTTAGGACCGATCAATAATCCACATTAGGTGCATATTCTGATAATTTATGGCCATATTAGTTCACTCTATGTTTGCTTGCTATGAGGCTATCTACAGATTTCAGGCTTAAGTTTTACAGCTTAACGTGTTTTCCTTCAAGCATGGTAGGTCAGGAAATATCTAGCGGCAAGATTCTTCGTTCTAAAGAAGAACGGAGACATAACGTGTTGAGTGACAGAACGCTGAGCTTTTTCTATCGGATCAGAGAAATGAAAGTAATTAAATATAATTCTTCTTCCAAATGGGAATCGAACCTACAACGTTTCCACTGCGCCATGGTCCCAAAAACGCCTCATTTATAGTGAATAGTCAACCAAAATGTGATGAATGAAAATCCTATGTAGCTTGCAATTTATCACGTTCAAATCAAATCTAAATTGTATTTACACAAATCCAATTGCGTTACTTTCGAAATATATGCCAATTTGGTATGTTAGAAATTATGTAAATAAATAAAATGAAATATGCATGAATCATCGGTACCTACCTACCTATACACTAAATATTTTTGAAAGGTATTACTAATGTATAATTTTTTAAGGTATATTATATGTGATTTTTATAAAGTGGAGTTTTTTTCATCTTCACGCTGCTTACCTGTGCCTGTTGTCTCAATAAAAGATTGCAAAAGAAATTTCGATAGCACAATAACCAGCAGTGGCTTAGCATAACCACTACTACTCCTTTTTTTTTAGCTTCACGTTATATCCCGCACACAGTAGGGCACAGTAGGGTAGGCAGAGGGAACCTCGTGTAACCTCAGCAAATTCTGAAGGCAAACGAAAGCGACAGCGAAACTTAACGCCGTCTTTTTGTCAGAGAAAATAAATATTTTATTTCTTTGAGTGGGAATCGAACCCACAACCAATCGCACTTTGCGCCCCTGCGTCACGACTGGCCACCTACTACTAATTGAAACAAGCAATTCTTTACTTTAAATTAAAGTTTATACGAAAATACAACGAAAATATATGTGACTGTTATTTCGTCAGTCAGAACTAGTTAACATACAAGTCGAATTTCTGTTTTCCACTAACAAGCCATGACTAAAACGCAAGAACCCCTAAATTGGCAATGTGCCACAAGTAAGTAACTTTGAAAACAATGTGTGTATTATACTGGCTTCTCTGAAAATTAGCAGCTTAAAGCTTTAAATTCTTAAGTAATCAGTAAAATGCTTAAAATTCAATTATAAAATTGTAAATTATATGATATGAGTAACATTATAGTCAAATCAAACCCAAAACCATTCTCATAACACTAGAAGTGCCGAAGATTGAGACCCCCTTTGAACCGCCATCGTGACAAATTTGTCCCATTCTACTTATTATGTTGATTTTTGGTATAATACAAAAAAATGTTATTAAAATAATTCGTATAATATGTAGATCATCTTTAATAATCAATTTTAGTTCTTTATCACACATAAAAGTACCAAAAAACCAAACACAAAGAAAGGATCAAATATTTCAAATACTTTCTAAGGTCGTGACAACTAACTGAATAACTCTTACAAAATTATAAGTTATTGAAATTAGTTAATATTATTATTAGGCCAAGTAATGCATTAATATATTCTTCATCAGTGATACATCACAGATGATTTATAACATTGCATAGTAATGGCTCCAGAATTCGGCGGAAAATGCTAGCGGAGTGCATAGCACTAGGTTCCCAGGTTCCCTCCACCTACCCTACAATTGTCCACATTTGGTATCGAGTGTTTTTCTAAAATTCAAGCCTAGCTTAGTCATCCTTTCATCTGATATCTCACTTGAACTAGCGGCAAAATTTAGTATTGACACCAATTTTACCCCACTTTTCAGGCTATTCTTTTTTAAGATTTATGCATAAATGTATAGTTTTCAGATTTTTTCCTGTACTAGTACTACATGTAGATGCTAACTGCCAAATTTCATAATTCTAAGTTAACTGAAAGTACCTCATTAATTTGATTCCCTTTATAGTGTCGAAATACACGTTTTTTACTATATAAATGGTCATATCTTTTTTAAGGGTGCTTTTTCAGGAAATCAAGGGACTGTAGATCGTCATATAGTTGATATTCATATACTCATATGAATATCGACTCGATTTCTCCAAGCGTTCCTGAGATAAAGGTAAAGACAGCCGGATGGACAAAAAATGATCTTATAAGGGTTTTTTTTTCCTTTAAAAGCTACAGAACCCTAAAAACTTAGGTATTGACTGCTAAACCTACTATTCAATTTTTTTCCGCCCCCGCATGGGCCTTTCACCTCCACCTCGTCCCCGAGGCATGAAAATATGTCAAATTATACCCTCAAATAATAAAATAATAATGGCGGGACAAAAATGACCCAGCGGCAGTTCTAGGTAAATCTCATTTTTTTTCAAAAAGTATGACTGCTATAAAATTATTTATATTTTTAATTAAATAAAAGTGCAAAATTGGTAATAGTCAAAAAGTTTCATCTACATTCATTAACAAACAAAAAAATTTATAAACAATTAACCTTGCGGTTGGGACAAAAATGGGACGGCGGCGCTTCTAGTGATAACCCAAAAACCCAAAAATGATTACTAGAAATTCTTTGCATTGAGAAAACGGTACTTGGTGTTGAGTTTATATCTTGTTTCTTTTTCTTTTTTATGGTTCCGTAACTCTACAAAGCCCCAGACTTTTTAGTTTTTATAACTAGAACAATAAATATTATTTATATTTGTCATTAAAAGACATGTACCCCATATAACAAGGCAAAGAAACTAGTTTTAAGAAAAGAAGCTCTTATATACTTTATAATTTTCTCTCTATTTCCATTTTTAAATACTATTTCAAATACTTGCCAACTAAAACCTAATTTGTAACTTATACTACAGTAGGTGCTTGGAATTAACGTATTTACTTTAACAATAAACGTAAACGCAAAGTCACGGCGCCGTAGTAAGAACGCCACATGCAAACTGTTATGGTGTGAGCTCATTAAGTGAAATAATGCCTATTAAATGTAGACAGAGCAACTTGCTTAACGAGACGATACGAGTACTTATAAACTAAGAGAAGTAGGCTTGTAATATTATTTAACTTCACGCTGTATTCTATATTGGGTACGCAAAGGGAACCTGGGAACCTAGTTTTAGGACACTACGTTCCCATTTTTTTTGGCTTCTTCCTAGTGAGAAGATTAATTTTATTAGGTTAAAAAAACAAAAGTAATACAAAATTCGCTACAACATGAAACGAGAAAAACCGAGAGCTCTAATATATATTTTTTTAATAACTGATTGCTTTTAAATTTTTCATCCCCTAATAAAAGCTTTACACCATAACTTCATATTAAATTAAATGAACAAATAGCTCTATTATGTTAGAAGGGACTGACCGCAACACATTTTGGTTAGATTTCTAATGATTAATGATTTTTAAGATCCGGTGAAACAATAGCTTAATTTCTACATATTTACGTTATCATATTTTCTGTTATATAATAACATTTTTTTGCAGATTATAGAAGAATCTAAATATATCAATTTTAATATGTAAAAACGAATAAGAAAATTTAGTTTCCATTAGTTCATAATTCAACGTATTGTAATTCAGCTTGTGCCTTTAGTATTGTATTGAAACATTTTTCAACAAATATTTTAATGGCAGCAGAGTGTCACAACACTAGGTTCCGCCTGTAGAACTTGTATTATTGTGGAGAGACGATGCAATTGCACAATCATTTTAAAGGCTCCTGGTGAGAATCTGCTGTAAATTTTATTTTATGTTTATCGTTGTATCCCGTAAAAGTAGCTTAGGCAAAGGGAACTTAGTGTAAAACTCAACGCCGCATTTTGTCTTGTCATCAGCACGAGAAACTGAAAATTTAAAACCTCATAGCACCAGTGATATATCATACCACTAAAGTATATTTTACTGTAGCTGTAGCATGTTTAAATATTTTTAGCAGTATATTGACTTTTATTTGAGTTTTACGACAACACTGCACCTATAGAGATTTTACTATAGCGAATTTTCACATCAGTTCGATCGGCGATTAAATATACACAAATAAAATGGAAACACCGAGTTTTATCCTGTGATAGAGTAATAAAATTTTATATATGTATATTGTATTGTTATTTTACGTTTAAAAAAACTATAAAAGCTTTTTTGGTTAAAGTAAATAACGTTGATTGTATTTTAGATGTTATTAATAAAAACAGTGATTATTGAAATTGTTTGTACAGTATTTTGTGTATGGCTAAGCTAAATATTGTTTATTATGTTTAATTTTCGAAATAGCTATGGTATTTTCATTTACATATTTACTACAAAAAATGGACGTAGAGAAAGAGAAAACTATAAGTCTTTCTAATAATTATTATAAGTATTTCAATTTATAAGTATTCCTTAGATAGGAAGCTAAGATAAATTCAAAAGACGCAATCGACGAAGCTCCTAGATCACAATTCCTCGATACTAACTTCCCGACTGCCTTTCATAGAGCGACAACAACGTTGCAAAAACAAGACGTCAAAGATTCTTCAGCACGATTAACTTCCCATTACCGAGTTTACTAAGTTAAACAATTTATGCTAAGATTAAACTTTTCATAATGCCGTGTTTGAATATTAAATAGGTACTATCAATATAAGTGAAATAATTAAATAATACACTTCAGTTTCACGCTGTATCACGCAATAGTATAAGCAGAGGTATCCTAGTGTTAAGACACTCCATTTCCTATTTTCCGCTGAATTCTGGAGACACCAGAGCCAGATACCAGAGTAAAGAAAATCAAAATATTAAATATTTCATGGAATATATTCGTGGATATATATGAATAATATTTCATGGAAATCGAACCCACACCCTGTCGCGCTTAGAGTCATACGCTTGTTTGTGCCTACGACTGGCATCAACTCGAAACTGTTGCATTTTCAACAAAAAAATACATTTCCCAGGAGACTAAGAATTCTCACAGACAACATTTTTTAAAGATTATTTTAAGTATATAAACGAGGCAGCTGGGCTGCAGGAATTTATTATTTTCCTCTTCTGGCTTTGGAAAAATATGATCAATAAAGCAGTGCGTTCACTACCTTCTCACACATTGGGTAAAAACTGGGGAATGGAGTGTCTTGACATTAGGTTCCAAATGTCTACCCTGCTATATGCGGGATACAGCGTGATACAAAAAAAAATAGAATAATTAGACTGAAAACGATACAGTAAGTCCGATTAAATATATCAAAACTAAATTTTGTATTGCACTACGTACAAAGTTTATGTAATCATATCCTGTTTCGAAATTTAAAACGCGCGGAGCGCGTAGCCAAGTGTTTTTACAAACAAAACTGGCGAGCAGCACCGTGTGTTATTTTACACGAACCATTTGAAGTCACTTTTTACCTATTCGTAACTCAAAAACTATTCCATCTAAAGCTGTCATATTTGGCTCAAATATTTAGACCCCCTACCAGTATACGTGCATTAAATTTCATAAACACAGCTCAAACAGTTATTTAGATAATGACGTCCAAAAATCGTAAATTTTTAGGGGGGTGACTGACCTATAGACCTTAATGTTAACCAAGTTCCAGATGACCTAGAATGGTGAAATTTAGCATCCGGTTAAGTAATTGGGTGTATATCAAGGGAAAAATCCGAAACTAGTATTTTTTTAATATTTTCTTATAATTTTTCAATAAATAGATTCAATTAGGAACATTTACTTATAGTGCCTGTAAAGAAATCATAGCAATCAAAGTTCATGATAATTGATTTTTAGGCTTAGCGCCTAGACAAAAAATAAGAGCAATGTATTATTTATATTATATGTTGCTTTAATTTATGTCACGCGTTAGTAAATATTTTATTTGTTATGGAGACTAACTTCACTATTACTTACGTAAGCCATCTAAAACAACACGATGCTTTCAAGTATATTTTATAATATAAGATAAGATATGTCTCCATTTGTAGCTGAAGATGCCTCTAATTTATGTCCTGACAAAGCCTGCCATCATGTGGACTTCAAGGGCTTCACGTACAAATATAAAAATATAATAAATGGATTAACATCCTTCATTATTATTTATTATAATTTAAACATATGTTTTAGTACTTATTATACTAAGAGTATTTGCATAGTCGATTAACGTATTTGATATTAAATTTAAAACGCGCGGAGCGCGTAGCCAAGTGTTTTTACAAACAAAACTGGCGAGCAGCACCGTGTGTTATTTTACACGAACCATTTGAAGCCACTTTTTACCTATTCGTAACTCAAAAACTATTCCATCTAAAGCTGTCATATTTGGCTCAAATATTTAGACCCCCTACCAGTATACGTGCATTAAATTTCATAAACACAGCTCAAACAGTTATTTAGATAATGACGTCCAAAAATCGTAAATTTTTAGGGGGGTGACTGACCTATAGACCTTAATGTTAACCAAGATCCAGATGACCTAGAATGGTGAAATTTAGCATCCGGTTAAGTAATTGGGTGTATATTAAGGGAAAAATCCGAAACTAGTATTTTTTTAATATTTTCTTATAATTTTTCAATAAATAGATTCAATTAGGAACATTTACTTATAGTGCCTGTAAAGAAATCATAGCAATCA